>CM021102.1:43193425-43375558 GCA_007115665.2 Sequoiadendron giganteum | reverse complement strand
CATGGGATCAAGAGTTTGATTTACATTCAATAGGATTTGATAGCTTTTGTTTATTTTTTTCATCTCATTTCTTCTTCTTTGTAATTTAAATGGATTTCATGGGGAATCTTGATTCTCACTTGCATTTGATCTAATTGTGTTCTTGTTTCTTATGTTTGTGCAGGTCTAGTATTGAGGTTCATAGAAAGACCTCCTCAAGCAAAACAAGGCATTAGGAGCAAAGCTAATTTAGAAAATGCATTTAGATAAGGGTGTCAGGTGGGTAAGGATTCTTCAGAATAAGTACTTGAATAATGATGTTGAAAATAACATTTTAACAATAACAAACCTTCCCCAAGGTTCTAGGATCTATAACTTCATGAAGGATTGTAGAACTCTCATAAAATATTATTTAACCTGGGATGTTTATGATGTAAATTCAGCCCAATTTTGGGAATATTTATTGGGGGGGGTCTCCTTAGTTTGGATAGCCTTATAAACATATGGAAAATAAAGAGACACTTAACCCAAGTTTGGAGCACAAAAATCAGAGATTATATGTAGGTTTCTCTTAAGGATGGACTTCCAAAATAGAAATGGAAGGCCTTTAGGTCATAGGGTCTACCTAAAAATGAGATAATACAACTGCAAGACATAGTTATCAACATGTTCATTATCATGTTGGAAGGAAAGTATATAATAGTGTGGGAATGATCAAAATCAAGGCAATACAATGCAAAATATGGTTACCAAACCTTGGTCAAACACGAACTAGAAACTTCCCTTCCTTTACATCTCTACTAGCATAAGCATTACCTACCCAAAGCAAACATGTTTGCATGGGTAGCACTACAAAATAAGGTATTAACAATAGAAAAATTTGTAAAACTGGGTTGTCAAGGTTCAACAAGGTGTGTTCTTTGCAAGGGTAATGAAGAAAATATGAGCCATATCTTTCTAAAATGCCCATATGCTTAGGAATATTGGAAAAGGTTGTGTGCTAAACTTGTCTAGGCCAATGTATTTCTAAACACCATACTTAGCTTATACAAATCTTGACCAATTTTAAAGAAGAATGACGTATTTGAAAATCTATAAAAAATCAATCCCTCAATATTGGTCTAGGAATTATGGAAGTAACACAATAGAAGAATCTCCCAAGAGAAAGAGATAAGCCTCCAATCCTTTCTTAATAAGATCAAAGCTACCACTGTTGAATAAAGTACTAGAAGAATATTAGAGTAGAACACTCAAAATAAATATTTCACAAAATGGGATTCAAAGATGAGGACAACTTGGTTTGTGTTGAAAACTTATCTGATAGTGGGTGATGGTGAGAAGAGGTCTCAAATTAAAAGAGAAACTTCTTCTTAGACTCCACCTTTTGAAGGTTGGTACAAAATGAAATTTCATGGTGTGAAGAGGTCTCAAATTTAAAAAGAAGCTTCTTATTGTACTTTACCTTCCGAAGGTTGGTATAGTAGATAATGATATCAAGTCCTTCTTCTTACTAAAAAAGAAACTAGTTTGTTTCCAAGAAAGAAATCACCTCCACTTGTACTTCTTATGTCATTCGTACAACCTGCCCAATCTGCATCTGTATAAGAACTCAAAGAGAAATTGGTATCCTTAGAATACCATAGATCATAGTCTAGAGTGCTCTTCAAGTATTAGAATATCCTTTTCATGGTTTCCACATGTGATGCTCTAGGATTTAAAATATTGCCACAAGACATATTGCATGTATAATATCCAATCTAGTTGCAGTTAGATATCATAATCCACCAATCATGGATCTATACTTGATCTGGTCTATCTTAGGAGATTCATCATTTTTTCTCAATTGGTAACCAGTAACCATGGGAGTACATACTAGTTTAGATTCCTTCATTCCAAACTTCTTTAACATTTCCTTAACATATTTTAATTATGTAATGAATATACCTTTTTTTGATTGACAAATTTTTAGCCCAAGGAAGGAAGTTATCTCCCAAAACATTGACATTTCAAACTCATTTTGCATCTCCTCTACAATTTTTTTACACATTTCCTCATTTCCTCCAAATATTATTTCATCAACATACACAACTACAATTAGGATTTGATCTCCCTTAACTTTGAATTAAAGATTTATATTTGTAGTACCCTTTTTGAATCCTTGCTACAATAAGTACTTGTTCAGTCTTGCATACCAATCTCTAGGAGCCTATTTGATTCTATACAATGCTTTCTTCAACCTATTGACTATATCAGAATCTTCTGACAACTAAAAACCTTTCATTTGTTCAATGTATACATCTTCTTCTAACTCGCCATTCAAGAATGTAGACTCTACATTCATTTGATATACATTGAAGTCTTTATGTGCTACAAAATCCAAAAACATCCTAATGGCTTCCCTTCTTACTACAAGAGAAAAATTCTCTTCAAAATCTATTCCTTCCACTTGTGAGTAGCCCTTACATACAAGACAATTCTTGTTTCTGATAACTCTTCCATTCTCATTCAACTTGTTCCTAAAAACCCATTTAGTTCCTATCACATTCTTGATTGTTGGTCTTGAGACCAATTCCCATGTCCAATTTTTCTCAATCTGCCTCAACTCTTCTTCTATAGCCTTGATCCAATTTTCATCCTTACAAGCTTCAATTACTATTTTAGGTTCTATCTCAGAAAGTAAACAAAAGTTTAGAGATTTTTTCAATAGCTAATATTCGCTAATTGGCTAATAGTTTAAATTTTGGAATCCAAAATAGGCTAATAGTTCAAGTTATAATATGACTTGAATCGCCACATTTTTATAAAAAAATATTATAGTCTTATTTAAATCGCCAAAGAATTTATTTTATTGAAATTTTTTACTAAAAAATTCCCCACAATATTCAATACATGATTAGATCAAATTCACCTAAATTTTATAAATTATAGTATAAATTTCTATTAACTCACCAATAGTATTTCGTAATTATTAGTTGCTTTAGGACCATATTTCTAATCTTTAGTTTTCACTATTGATTTATAATATAATCTAATGGCTCTTATTGTATTCCATGAGATAAAATGTACTCACAATCTGTAATTTTCATGGGGACCACAATTTTGGGTTTGATGAGCATTATAGATCATGGATACATTTTACCCCACATAGTACAACGAGGGGCATTAGATCAATTATCCAAAAGCAATTTCAAGCCTTGTGAGAATTAAAAACCGTGGGTACATTCTACCTTGCAGAATACAATGAGGGTCATTACATTATATTTTAAAATAATGGTGGCAAGTAAATATTATAGTCTACCCCTTAAACCCATCAATAATTTCCACCCAAAGGCCCCTACTTTTCCATGAGAATTATTTTTAGATTGGTTAGATTCACCATCATAATTAATGTATTTTCCTATTATTTTTCAAGATTTGCCAAAATTTAATACAAAATTTTAGTGATGTAAAAAAATCACCAATAAAATTAATATTTTTTCAAGAAAAAGGAAAGATTTTCTAATAGAAATTAATATTTTTTCCTAAAAAAGGAAATATTTGCCAGGATTTTATATCTTTTTTTTAGGGGGGTTTCTTAAAGTTATCAATGTAAAATTTTACTCGTTCCTCTTCTATAGCAAATTTTCTCCTTGCTAGCACACCTTTTATTTTGTCTCTAATTATTTAATCCTTTGAATGATTTTTTTGCACATACTTAGGATTCTTAGTATTCTTTTTTGGAGCTTCTTCCTCTTCCACTGTCATCTCCTTTTCTTTCTCTTCTTCTTCTTTTTTCTTCTCTGCAATGGGGTTCATCATATTCATATCCTTCTATTATCATTGAGCTTTGATGTGATCTTTCATCCACTTTGGCACTTGCACTTTCAACTATCTTCTTTAGCCTTTTTTTGTAGCACCTATATGCCTTGCTTTTTATAGAATATCCAAAGAAGATTCTTTCATATGATCTTGCATCAAAATTTCCTAAGTTTTCTTCATCTCTCCTAATATAGCATTTACTTGCAAACACTCTAAAATATTTCATAGTGTAGTGTATAAAAATACATCCCTTTAAATTTTCACACCTAATTTGTAATTAATATTAAAATGAGCTTAATGATTGCCTTAATTTAGTGTTGTAATATGTATTTTACATATTCACATTAAGTTTAGGAAAAAATTAATTAAGATGGACTTAATAATGTCTTAATGTGGTGTTGTAAAGTGTACCCCTTTACACTTTCACACTTGTTTAAGGCTCCCTTAATTAATTGAGCTTAATTTTCCTTAATTGGCCCCTTTGGTTCAAATCCAAGCCTAATTAATTACATTTTTTGAAGGGGAAACCTGACATTCATTAATGCTTAAAGATAACACTTCTCATTGGAAAATGTGTGTCTTAGGTGCATGACCTAGGACCCATTGTCTCATGGGCGAATGGATCCTCGCTTAGACCTAGGACCTAAATTTAAATTATGTTTTGGCAGTATTTTAACAATTTCAAATCTATATTCACATGTTGGATTGTGTTATTTGAATTTTGGGAAATTAATGTTATATACCTATAAATATAAGGTCATTTCACTATGTTTCACCTAGCAAGTTTTATGAAAAAAAAATTATGAGATCAAGAGAAATTCAAGGCATTCAAGAGCAGATTTATTGAAGAATTATTATAGCAATCAAGATCCAACTTTCATGTCAAATTCTTCTTGCATCATGCATGTTTTTGGAGTTAATATGATGATTTAAGTTTCATGATACATTCAAGCATTACAGGAATTGTTTCAAATCAAGTCTCAAGGTTCAAGATCCACATCCATTGAAGTCATTTCATGCAATTTGTAGATCTACATTCCAAGGTTCATTCAAGGGTTTGGTGAGTCGTGACATTGAGTTGTTCATTCATCATTTCAAGGTTTGATTACCAAAATGAGGTTTGACCAAGGCAAACCCCATTCACCAAAAATAAAACATTTTTCCCTCTTGATTTGTGTTTACTGACTTAGGTGGAAGAAATATTGAAGATCTCTTGAAGAGAAAAAATAAAGAACTTTTCAAAGTTGCAAAGGTTGTCATCCCATGGAAACTCAGATCCCAAATTTATTTTTGATTGTCCAACTATGAAAATAAAAAATCTGGAAGTGCAGACACAAGAGCCAAGGACCCAATAATAGATTTTGAAGAGCCCTACCTAGGAATGAGTCCTTAGACAGCTTCTCAAAACACCATTTTTTGAGAGCTACACAACATTTATCCCTTCCAAATCTGCCAAAAAATTTGTAGGTTCCTTCAATTTTATGTTTAATCTACTAAATCCAAGTGATAGATTGTATTTTGGAGTTGATTTTCTATTTTTAACTTTTCTCCCTGAAGTGTTGTCTGATCTAGACTCTCATCCTAACACAAAAAGGGAAATTGCAAGATTCCTCACAGAATTCACTCACCTAAGGGTTGAAAGTGGATTTTAACTTGAGGGATCTCATTTCCTAAATGAAATGGAAGAATAGGTAGGTTCACTCACCCCATGTTACCCTTTCTATTTATAGTAATTTTGGTGAAATATCCCAAATTTAGTATAAAACCTTGTGTGTTTGAACCCTACCGAATTTTTCTATGTTTCACATAGTAGGAGTTTTTCCATACCATATCTCATTAGAGGTCTTTGAACTATTCACTCTTATTTGTGCTCTATTGAGAATGTAAAATGCAGTATGAATCCAATAGAAATCCAGTAAATTTTATTCCTTCAACATGGTTCTTGCAGCCTCTTGAATTGTCTTATTCTTCCTTTTCACAACTCTATTTTGCTATGGAGTCCTAGGAGCTGATAAATGCCTTTTTATCCCATGATCTTCACAAAAAAAATTGAACTCACCACCTTTTTTAGATATTAAACACTTGATTTTCAAATCCATTTCATTCTCAATCATAGATTTAAATGCTTTAAACTTAGTTAGAGCTTCTAATTTTTCTTTGAGAAAGGTCACCCAAGTCGTTCTAGAGTAATAATCTATTAGAAACATAAAATACATGTCACCTTTAGAGCTTCTTATTCTGGTAGGTCCATATAGGTCTATATGCACCAAATCTAAAGGTCCTACAATAGAGTATTCTTTAGTTTTGAACCTCTTCATTTTCTAGTTTCCAACATGAGTAGAGCTAATATTCACTAGGCTATCAAAATTGATGACACATTCTTCTATGCTGCAACCAACTTTCATTGATTTGAGTCATACAAAATTTAACACAACACCTTTGATCTTATAAACATTCCTTTTTCTCCTCATTCCTACAAAAACCAAAGTTCTAGAGATTCATTCTCTGATTTCACAACCATCATCCTGAAATACTAGATTGTATCCTCTACTACACATTTGTACTACACTAAGAAGATTATTCCAAAGACCCTTAACATACGGAGCATCATTTTTCCTATTCTTTCCATCAAAACTAATTGAACAATTTTTATGGATCTTAGGATATGTGTCATCACCAAACCTAACAAAACCACCATCATATTATTCAATTTCAACAAACTTACTCTTATCACCTATAATACGATTTGAGCATCTGGTATCAATTATCCAATAGTATCTCTCCTCTCTTGCATGAAAGGCAATCAACATAGTTCCTTCAATACTATGACCTATTTCTGGAGGAATTTCCTTCACACATCTTTCAGGGTTAGTAGAATTAGTTCCAAAATTCAAAACCATGAATAAGAATTCATTATTTCCATCATTCAAATAGTCTGATTCCTCATCATTATATATACCATTGTCTTCTTTAACATAATAACAATTCTTGAAATATTTACCTTTACGATCTTTATGTTTGTCATTTTTCTTGGACATTTTGAAGCATAATGATCTATCTTTCCACAATGAAACATTTGAAGGGTAACTTACCTCTATGTTTGCTAGCGCCCTTTTTCAATCAACATTAACACTAACAAACAAACACCTCCACACTTCACTGGGTCCAAAAAACACAGCCACTTAGCAACATTACAACATCTAGGAATATTCCAACACCAACATAATATTCAAACATCTGTCGCCAAAACACCTATAACCAGAATAACACAACACATGAACCAATCTTGTAGAGTAGATGAACACAAAATATTCCAAAGGGAGATAGATATAAAGCATCATTAGCATATTCCCAAATTCACAAGACAAGAAAATTCAATATAGAGAAATTTGGAACAATTTCATTTTCCCAAACAACCTTCTTTCACAATCATAACACACTTTCAAACACATACTGTGCACAATCTAGAACTTGAAACTCCGATATATACCTTCAACACTTTTAACATCATATCCAAACCCACAAGCACTCTTCAAGCATAAGAAATTTGGAGCACAACACATAAACACACCTTAATACTTGTACACATTTTCTAGCAGTTGAAGAAAGTGACCATGATGCATTATAACACCTGCTCAACACCACAAACACCTTCTCATCAAACCTTCATTATACATCCATTTTCCCTCAAATTCACCTCCCCGTGTGTCACAAGGAGAGCCAGCACTACTAGTTCTACCATCCATTTTTAGGCTCCATACAATTCTTCCACCAGCCCTACATATCCTACCACTTCCTGCACTCGCACCTCTTGATCTTCCCCATCACTCCAAACTATGAAAGGGATTCATGGGTTGTTATAGTTCAGAGTGAGTTGGGGCCAAACCCTAGTTGCATGCCTTAGTCCCCATCCAACTACAACCCATTCTAGATATTTCTCCATGCCCTCTCTCCATCATGCCTTCACCATCCTTCTCATCAACCATTTTACCATCTCTTTGGTTTTCTACACTTGTAGAAGCCATGCCATGAAAATATATGTGATGTTGGTGTTTACTCGATAGCGATAATTTGAAGCTAGGAACCTAAAGCCTAAAATGGCTTTGATCACATCCATTGTTTCTAGGTCATTGGTGTTAAACACCTTATGCAACATCTTATTCTCCCTTTGAATATCATTTTCCTCTCTTTGGAATCTAGATTGATTGTAGTATCACTATTTTTAGTTGCCATATTACTTTGTCTCTCAAGCTCTTAAATCCATTTCACCGCCAACCTTGCTCCCACACATACTCCTCTCTATTTGTAGCATTAATGCATCACGTCATTCCAATGTCTTCCATGTTGATCCTCGCATGTGATATTTTGATCCAATATTCCTAGTACCCTCATCATAGCTATCAGTCATGTCAAGTGCAATTTTGGACAATTTTTTAGCTTCCTCATTATCTTCTCAGTAAATATGAGTCAACTTGAAATCCTCCAATTATCCAAGTCTCTCCCATATTATTGGAATGTATTTTTGTGAATTTCATTAATAATAATCAACAAGTCTCCTTCCAAGTGTATTCGTTTGAAGCCCATTTTTTTACACAAATCAATCTCCATCCATGTCTCCTATATTTCAACTTCATTATTCACTCCCACTAATAATGTTTCTGATACTTCTACAATTATAGTTCTCATTTGATCTCTTAAAATTCATCTTGCATTAGATGGCCCGAGGTTTCCCCTAGATGCACCATCAAAGTTCACTTTCAACCATCCTTCATCTGGTGGTTGCCACTTCACATCAAATCGAGGATTGTAGATAGATTATCCCTTCCCTTCCCATAAACGAGAGGCACAATGAGCCCAGTCCACCTTTTCTTTATTTGTTCATCCCACAAGGTGAAGGCACTCTTCTTTATGTTTTGTCTCATTGTTGCATTAATTACCACTTCAGCTATGCCCGAAACAATTTTACTATTGAGGCCATCCACCGATATTTCCTTTTCCTAAAATAATATTTTAGTCTTCTCTTTCTAAATATTCCATATTACATATACTTGAAAAAACTACTCTCTTATTTGTGCTCAGCCATCCATTAAACATATCGACTAATGTGTTTGGTCTAGGTGTCTACAACTCTAGCTTATTCTTCACCCAAGACCAACACCTATTAGCCACCTTGAAATTTAGTAGAATATTATTTGTTGTCTCCTCTTCCATCTACACATCATGCGTCTACGGGGGGAAACTATTCCAATCCTTTGCAACCTATCCCTGCTAAGAATATTTCTCTGTGAGACTATCTTGGAAAAAACCACAACCTTTGGAAGACAATCTTTCACCCAACATAGATTTATAGGCTAATCTTCATTTTTCATTAATTCCTCCTTAATCCCACATGATATCCTTACTTTATATACCGTAGTCTTTTCTACATGGTCATTTTATTTTGTCATCACCTTCCCCAATATGCACCTTGCAGTCATTAAGGGCATATACCAACATTGATTTTTTTTCCTCAGGTGTATCTAAATGTTGGAAGGACTTCCACTTCCATGTCTGAACTCCATCCTTTAACATTGGTTCAGCACAGTCTGCCACTTTACTTCCCCATTCCCGCATGAGTACTCTTTTTGTATTCTCTAAACCCCACAACTCTTCTATCAACCGAAAACCATCCCAAGAATCTTCCTAGAAAATAGCCTACTGGCCCCCTTTGAGAGGTGATTAGTTACCAATCCTCTGCAAGATATAAGAAACTCCCAAATCACCAAGCCTAAAGGGGGATTTTGTATCATTAATATTCTTTGTGGGTTATTGGAATCTAGGTACTTGTTCTATATCACTTTAACCCATTTTTGGTTTAATTTATGATACATATTCCATACTAATTTTTCACCCAAAGAAACATTCATTATAGGACACTTTCTCAATCCAACTCCTCCCACCTCCTTTGGTTTTCATATCTTGTCCTAGGCCACTAGGGGTATCTTATTTTTCTCGTTGTTTCCATTCCAAAAAAATCCTCATTCAATGTTCACTTTGTGTGAATATTTTTTGTGGAAGCCTCATACATGACATGACATAAATTGGGATCATTGAGATGATTGATTTGAGAATTATTATTCTTCTCATTGTTTCCATTTCACACTTCAAATTAGCCAAGATGCTATCCCACAAGTGATATTTACTTGCTCCCCAAAAGAGTGGTAGGCCCAAAAACCTTCAAGGGAGTACTCCCCTTCTAACTCGTATAAATCTGGCTATTTCTCTTTGTCTTCTCATATCTATAGTGAAGAAATAAACCTCTAATTTCCTCCAGTTCACACTTTTTCCTGACACTCGATAATATTTTTCCAACAAATTCCTTATTGTCCTTGCTTCCCTTATGTTGGTCACCCTGAATTGCATTATATCATCTACAAATTGAGTGTGGGTTATTGGTTCCATATTGGGTGTTATCTTAATGCCTTTACAACTCCCCTATAATCTTTATACTTCTATACTTCTCTTAAGTGCCTCCACCATGATAATAAACATAAAGGGGGATAGGGGACCCCCTTGCCTCAACCCCCATGATGCTTTGAAAAATCCATGCAGAGTCCCATTAACCAAGACTGAGAATCTTGGACCCTCAATACAACCTTTTATCCATTCAATCCTTCCTTGAAAAAATCCAAACCTTGCTAGAGCCTCCACCAAAAATTCCTTGTCAACCTGATCATATGCCTTCTATATATCTAGTTTTATTAATATTTGATCCACCTTTTCCTTTTGCATTGTGTGAATAGATTCATGTGCCAAAATGATACCTTCAGTAATTTCCCTTCCTAGTGTGAACCCACACTGCTTTTTTGAGATAATAGTTGGTAAAATCAACTTGACTCTATTTACCATCACCTTTGTGATTACCTTGTAAACTGTGTTGCACAAGGATATGGGTTTGTAGTCTTCTAGTGCTTCTGATTTCTCTCTTTTTGGAATCAACACAATGAAAGTGTTGTTAAAGTCACCCAACATGACTTGTTTCTTCCTTGATTCCTCAACTTCTCTAATCATATCCTTCTTAACTATATTCCAAAATTATTGATAAAACCTTGTTGGGAAGCCATCTGGGACCAGAGACTTATCATGGCTCGTTTGAAATATTGTTGCTCTAACTTCATTTTTCATCATTGGTCTCATAAGTGCCTCATTTTCCCTATCATCTATCAAAGCTAGAATATTGTTCAAAATCTCTTGTATTCTTTGATCCTGCAAGGTATTTACCTTCTTCAGAAGGATCTTGAAGTATGTTGTCAATTCCTTGGTCTCCTTGGGGTCATGTATCCTTCTAACCTCTTCATTTGATATTTTTGAAATCTTGTTGGAACTTCTTCTTACTTTGGTCATCATGTGGAAAAAAATTGTATTATGATCCCCTTCCTTTAGCCAACATTCCCTTGACTTTTTCCTTCAAAATACTTCTTCCCTTGCTCAAATCTCCTCATTTTTCATCCTCATAACCTTCTCTTTCTCATATATATCTATATCCATGCCTTCCTTGATCATAATTTTATTCAGATCTGCTAGCTCCTTCTCCACCTTGAATTTTTCTTCAAAAATATTTTGAAAATGAGTTTGATTCCACTCTTTTAGTTACCCTTTTATGTGTACTAATTTTCTCTGTAGCTGATATAGATAAAATCTGCCCACTTTTTGTGCTCCCCTCCACTAATCCTCCATTCTCCCTATGATTTTTTCATCCCTAAGCCACATGCATTCAAATTTAAATGGACATATTTCCAACGTGTTATCTTGCACAAAGCTTAACAAAACAAGGTAATGATGTGAACCTATTAAGGTCAAAATGGAAGCTTCATAAATGCACTAAAAATCCTCCCAATCTCCCATTAAAAATAATATATCTAGCTTCTCTAAGATGCTAGTAAAACCTATTATTTTATTAGTCCATGTGAATGTGTCATTCTTTGGGCTGACCTCCATTAAGTGGCACTCATTCACAAAGTCCTAAAAAAATTCTTGCGTTTGTGAAATCTGAAATGAACCCCCCTTCTTAGAACCATTCATTGTGGCATTGAATTATTCACCTACTAAAACCTTTTCTTCCCTCAATGTATGAAGAACAAAATAATTTGGTTCCATGTGTCCTTCTTTTTTACTATCCTCGTGGGACCATAAACATCAAGGAGAAAAACTTTGAACCTTGCACTATTTAGGTTGGCCTTAACTAGTTGCCAATTTGTATTTCCTATCACCTCTTCTACCTTGACTTTATTGGGGTTCTAGATTTCCCCAAGACCTTCAAAGGCACCACTAGCCTCCCTCAAGACCCCCTATCATTTCTTCCACTTTTCTAGTAAATATTTGATACTATCTTGTTCTATCTTTGTTTCTTGCATGAATAATATATCTACCTTTGCTCAAATAATATGTCATTTGATCAAGCATATCTTGCTAGGGGTGTTTAAGCCCCTAAAATTCCATGTTATGGCCCTCATGGTGATTGGGGAAGAGATACTCCCTTCCATGACCTTAGTTTCATTTTCCCCTTCACATTTCTTGTGATTTCCAACATCACTCTATTTGACTTCCTACCCTTCATTCTCTTCTCTCCCAAATTTGGTCCCATTTTGCTTGGCATGCTTTGGATAATGGTTTTTTTTTCTAGTATCCCTTCCTCCTCTACTCCAAAATCATTGTCTTCCCCTTCATTTGAAAAAAAAAATCTTCTTTTTTATTTTCTTTGGGGAGTATTTTTTCGTGTTCTCACTTAAGTCTCTTGATTGGTCCTTTTGTTATGTTGTGCTTGCACCTCTAATATAATCTATTTTTTAATTATCTCCCCTTCCTTTGGTGACTTTCCTTCCTTCTTTCTCTCTCCCTCACCCTTCTCCTCTTCTCCCCCTTGAGTCCTACATTTAGCACCTCTTACTCCTCTACAGGATGATCCTAAGTTATATTTGCCAATGCTTCATGTCCAAGTACTCGCTCTTCACCATCAATCTCTACCAAGTGAATGTCTTCCAAAAGCTTATGTGAGCCTTCCTTACCCTTGGGTGTTAGTTCTCCTACCTCTATCCCTATTGTATCTTCTTGAAACCTTCCCAACAAGTCATCTTGATTTTGTGTCAAGGAATCTTGAGTATCTGCCCCTGCTCCATGCACCCACTCCCCTCTGTGTGGCCTGACTTTATGCATTTATTACATCTATCTGCTACCTCATTAATTTCAATATTTTGATTCCATACACTTGATGTTGATAGGATTTCTATCTCTTCCGACAAGGGAGGAGTGGACATGATCTTTACACAAATTCAGGCATACATTTTATATTCCCTATCCTTTTTAAATTCATTTTCTTTCACATAGTTTTTCACCAATTTCCTTGAGGGTTTCTTTTGACTAGTGCTCTAGTGACAAGTTGTATAACTCAGCCATACTAGTGTCTCTTGAATCTCTTCTTTTAAGGGATTAAAATTTCCTTCCCAGTCCTTAATGAACAACCCTTGCCTTCCCATCTTCTAAAGGCCCTAGTTCAAGATCTACCTTTTCTCTCTCCCTATGGTGTATTCCACTAGGTATAATCCATTTGGCATTTTTTTAATAGATATTTCCTTCCCCTAGTTTTCATCACACCACTTCCTAACCCTAATTAGGGTCGGCTACTCACTAGTCCATTTCATGATAAAAACGTTTTTCTTTTAACTCTTTCACCTTCCTAGCTATTTCCCCCTTTCTAGAGACAACATACAACACCTATTTTCTATCCTAGGGAAACAAGGAATTTTATTTGCACCTATAGCCAGATTATAATTCCTTCTCCATGTTGATCAATATTCTCCATGCTCGACACCCATTGGCTTTTTCTCACACTGTCCTCACCCTTGTGTGTACCAACCCTGATCGTTTTGTTTATTCCTCTAGCTTCTTTGCTACCTCCAAGATCAATCAACCTCTTGATGTTTTTTATGATCCTTCCATCCCCAGTTCTCTATTTTAATCATTTGTTGGTAGTTCCATGAGTGAAAGCCACTGGGCTCTCCCCACCCACTTTTGAGTTCGCCCGACCCCTTGCTATCAAAAAATTCCTTCTTCACAAATCTTGCTATTTTCTTCCTTTGGTACTATTAACTTCATAATATAAATAAAATTATAAATTAATATAATATATTAAATTAAATATAACTATAACATATATTTTATATAAAATAAATATATAATTGTAATGGTGTGAATTTTCACCCGTTGCAAATTCCACATTTACATACCTCCTACCTTAGAGAATTAATTTCGATAATGCAATTCCACTCTCTTCATCCATTTTCCATCTACTTGGTGGCTTGTTTTCATGTCAATGAAGGATATTCTATCTAGGACACTAGTGTGATGCACATACATCTACGCGGTGCACTACCATCCTGATAGGACTCCCACCTCTAGAATCTACAGAGATGTTACACTCCTCCATTGGATGTGAAGTGTAACATCTCCTACCCTTCAAACTAACTTTAAACGACTCCTTTGCCCCCATTTCCACCTTCAAATGACTATCTCTTCCATTCTTTCACTCCTTCTGGATCTTCTTGGCATTCCTCTTGATCACTCTCACACTTCTCACTCACTTTCAAGCATTCTCAAGTTCTACCACCTCCATTGAAGCTTCAAGTTGGTATTTTGTTGGCTCACTCTCTTCATTTTTGTGGCAACATCAATCTTTGACAGCTTGTGGGCTCACTCCTTCTCCCAGTTTCTTTGAGTGCATGTGGTTGAAGGTGATATCACTCCATCTTCCTTATCTCTTGAGTTATTGTTTTAATATCATAGGATATTTTTGTTCAACGTATTGCTTGGTATTTCTATTTACATTATCTTTCTTTATCATATTTCTCCAATCATTGCTATATTGGCTATCCATGGAGGTGGAAACACCAAAGCAAGAAACTGACTATGACAGTCCTCTAAACACAACCCCAACATTTTCTTGTTATTGTGTGTGTAGGTTATTCATTGAGTAAAGACCTTGAAGATATCGACTCATAGGTAGGAAGGTACGCTTTCCTCACCCTTCTTCGTCATTTCATAATTAGATTAGTCATATTATTCCTTATAATTATTAAGTTATTTAGTTACTTTTTGTTTATGTCATCACATCAAACTATATTCGTTAGGTTGTTAAAAGGTCTTCCCTAGCTTGTGACTTTACACTTTTTGTCTATACGGATGCTAGCTCCCCACTAAGATGCCAACACATTGTGCTATTGTATGTGTCCCATGCTAAATTCCTCTAGTAGTGAGTTGTTTAAGTCACAGTCCGGACTTTGGAAACTTGTTTACCTAACTTCCTAAAACATTCGATCTTGTTAAAGCACAACAACAACCTCGTTTCTCCTCCTTTCAGCCTTTAAACATTAAACTCCCCCAAAACATTCTATTAGCTTGAGGTAGATCAAGGTAGCCTATTATTCTAAACCCTCCTATGACTTGGGGTCCTAAGCAGTCGGCCCCCGTCTACATTTTGGTGAACCCGACGTGAACTTTGTAGTATCTATTTCTTTGTGTTGAGGTTCTTTCTCTCATGTTTGCATATGTGTTGGGCTTGTGTATTGTGATGCTTGATGAGATTCATAACTCAATCTACTACTTCCAAACACATAATTAGAAAGAGTGTGCAAAATTTAGAGATGAAATTCTCAAAGGTCACTACGTCTCTCGCTTCTCGAGAGATGGTATCAACAATAGAGATTAGTTTCTTCGATGAAACCACTCATGTCCCTACTCCTCTTGTTTATCCTATAGCTCCACCTTGGGATGAGGATGAAGTTGCCACTATTCCCATAGAGCACCTCCTGTCTTTAGATAGGAGGCTTTTAGATCTCATAAACCATTTGGGGAAAGATCAAAACACGACTAGGGTCTCTAGAGTTGTTAATGAAATCATATATATTCCAGACAAGGATCAAACGTGCATAGAATTCCTTTGTGGCCTTACCAAATTAATGGAAGCATATGTCCCTTCATAGAACCCTAGGTCAAGTATTACCCGAGGTCATGTGCTTGATGCTTATGAAAGAAAGATTGGCATCTCGATGCCTACGACATTGGTATGCACGGTCGAGACATACCCTTCCATCAAAATATTTTTTCTTTCTCTGCCTCCTATTATCTAAGCAAGCAGAGTACCCCTAGGATTCGATGTCCTTCCCCCTAGGGGAAATGTTGGCTTTAACAGTGGAATTTATAGTGGAATGGGTGTTGGTGGTTCTGGTATATCTGGTGCTCTTGGTGGCTCTGACGGTGGCTCTAGTGGTGGTCATGGTCATGCTTCTGACAACGGCTACAATGGTGGTTACAATGGTGGTCTTAGTGGTGGTTTTGGTGGCAACTCCATTGGTCGTATTTCTTCATCGAACCATATTTTGAATCCCCTACTACAAAATGTGGGTCAAATGCAGAACAGTTGGTGAGCCTATCCCAAGCCTCTGCCCAGCCCATCTTTCAACCTTTCTTTCAACATAGCCTTTTGTTGATGGAAATTCTGAATACTCCCATCCCTCAGGGGATGGAGATTCCTACATTTGAGAAGTATAGTGGTAAGGGAGACCCACAAAAGCACATGTCAACATTCAATGCGATGTGTACAAAATTCTTTTACCACGATGCATTGATGGCCAAATTCTTTCCTCGATCTCTCAAGGACACATCACTAGAATGGTATTGTTCCTTTCCTGGCAACTTCATATTCCCATTCAATCATCTTGTTAATTAGTTTCTTTGATAGTTCCAGGATAACATTGGGCTAAAGATGTCCTTTTCGGACCTCATCCAATGTAAGCAGGGAGAGCATGAGAAGATTACTGATTTTATTGCTCGATATCAAGCACTCTTCTCACAAATTTCTTACCCGCTACCTAACTAAGATGTAGAGAAGGTGTTCATTAGTAACTTGCAGAGACCTCAGTGGCAGGAGAATTTTTTCCTAATGAAGTATCCTTCTTTCACGTATTTATGTACAACGTTGCGAGAATGTCAACAGACAATCATTCATTTTGAGGGATCTTCCTCACACTCTTGTCTAGAAGGAAATTCTATAGTGTCAATTTTAGGAAAAGGAAAATATTTTACGAATGTAGTCACCATGTCTAGGGCCCCAAGCACAACCAATAATTTACAAAGTTGTCTGAATCTTACTCTTCTATTTTGAAGAAACTATTAAAAGATAAGGTTATAACATTGAATGATCCTCGGCCTCTTAGAGAACCTTACCCTAACTGGTATGATGAAAATGTGTTTTTCCAATACCATCATGTCCACAGTCATGATACCAAACATTGTATGCACCTGCATTATGAGATACACAATTGCATCAATGATGGTACTATTTTCCTTGATAGTAAAAATAAAGATAAGAACAAGTTGGTGGCTAAGGTAAATAGTGAATTGCAAATTTATACAGGCCCGTTTCTATCTCACTCTAAAAATTTGATCATTGATCCTTCTGGTGCTTCCCTCAAGGCCTTATAGTATGTACATATGGTTTCGTTTACTCACATTCCTCCCCCTCAACCTATGACTAGTTCAATAGATATAACTTTTACATTGCATGATCTTCCCATGAATAAGAAGCTCTCCCCTCTACATATTCTCGCTTGTCTCAATGGAAACATTGTGACAGGAGTCCTCATGGACCCCGTGATTCACATGAACATTATTACAGAGGAGACTCTTTTGCTAAACTCTCTATAAAGGGAGGAGTATGAAAAAATGAAAACCACAGTATGTACCCATGATGGTCTCTCTCTCTCTCTCCTTATGGTTATATAACTCTTTCCATCCTAGTGGGACCTAGGGTTGTGAATGTGACCTTTGATATTATTCTAGAATCTGACTTGTTTAGAGTGAAGCTAGGCATCCCATGGCTAGTTTCCATGAACGAAGTCACTTTTGTTATCCATAAATGTCTGAAGTTCTCTCATGAAGTTGCAGTGCATGTCACACACGATACTAGACATTAGTCAATCGTATCACATGGTGTCTATTCGCTAGATCATTTTTGCCCTGCCTCGGTAGGTCTGCTTCCTCCAAGAATGAACCTACTTTATCAAAATTATGTTAAGTATAAGATCAGGGGCAAGGTGAAACCAAGAATGACCTATCCTATAGTGCAACAAAAAGCTACCTCTTCCTCCCAAAAATAGAAGGGGAAATTTTATCGCACTTAGGAGCCTTCTTCCTCTTCCTCTATAGTTCAACCTGCTTTTTCATGTTGTCCTACTATGGCACCTTCGGTTTCTGCCTCCATGTGTCTCATGGGGAGTTCGATGGTGCCCGCTTGGTGGAAGGCCAAGCGTCAGGTGTTCAACCTTCCTATCTTGCCCACAGTGCCTCAACCCATGGTATATGGTAAGAGGAAGGGTCCATGTGGAGCCACCTCTATGTCTTGGCCTTTGTGGCTTCTTAGTGCTCCTGCCCCTAGCGTGGCGAATGGAAAGAGGCTCATTGCTAAGGCGCTTGAATCTGCTTCTCCACTGATTTTTGTGTCTATTCTTGCATCTCTTCCTCTTGTTTTTATCCAAGAGTCACTCCCTCCATCGGTAATGACCATGATGGACACGCCCATGGAAAAAAAAGGGCCTCCTTCTCCTCCTCAAGCTATAACTTCTAGCTCTCAGAGCCAAAGAAACCACCTTGCACATGAGCATAAGAATTAGAGGAAGGATTTTTCTATTGATTAGGTTGCTTTTAAAAAGGTGGAAGGGGAACCAAAAACTCCTATTTTTGTGTCTCTTGCTATGTCCTCCTCTTCTACCCCTTTTGTTTCAATTATCGTTGCCTCGATCTTACTTGCGGCTCCCCCCACGAGCATGGATGATCCTCACCCTAAAAGGGTGCAAGTGTTCATCACTCCCTCAATTGAGCCTACTCTCTTGATGTCCCTTCCATACATCTCACCTTTTCCTAAGCCCATGAATATTTTGAATACCTCGGTGGTGTCCACTATTATTCTATCATCTTCTTCCTCACTTTCTGATTCTTTAGTGGAGATCTCACATCCTCCAATGAAGCACAAGTTGGAGGATGACCCTGCTTCTAATGGGAGTCATAAGAGAGGATCACCTTCTTTGGAAGTTGGTTGTGTCATCTTAGAGACGAAGGCTTCCTCAACATCCCCTGATTTTGTCATTACCCCTGAGTCTTTCGGTGAGGTCAGCAGTGGATCTCAGGTGCCTCATTCTTCGCCTGCCCAGTTGACACATGGCACTCCTGTCAAGTGCATGTTCAACTCAGTGGACAATGCCTCTGCTCTATCAGCGATTTTTGCAAAATCAATGGCATTTACCTCACAGGGTTTGAGCGAAGAAGACCTTGAGGGGACCTCTTGCTTTTGTCCCAAGAGTGTCAGAGGATGCTCCCCTTGCTATCCCACCCTTGCAGGCTCGTCCAACCTCTCCCTATAATGATCTAGATTGGGAGAATGATGGCCTTCTAGTTGATGAGGACTATGACGACACCTATTCTTTACTCGTAGATTAGATTTTTTTGTGTTTTGTGTTTTCCCTCGTGCTTGTTTTATGTGCTTGTTTTAGGTTCTTGGATATGGGAGTGTTTTGTGTCGTAAACTTCTTCTATTTGTTACATCATTCTTCTCTTTGGTGTGCCTTGATTTTTGATAATTGAGGACAATGCAAAGTGTTGGGGGCATTTAGGCCTCCCTTCCATGTTGACCCAATTTTAATTTTAATTTTGTTTTCATGTACCCTTCTTCACGATCTAATATAGTATGAAATTGATGACAATTCATATATATTATTATATTATATCTATCTATCTATATCTATGAGTAGTTTTGACCCTGATATATCAGATCCCCCTATCTCTTGATTTCTTCATCATTGCTTAGGTTTCCTTTTCATCTTTCTCTCCTCTTTACTTGCTTTGTGATGTTTTTGTGCCTATGTGTTGTCCCTCACCTGTGCGACAACATTTCCATGATTACATCTCATCATGTACTATAGGACACAACATCACTTTCTTCTCTCTCCTTAGGATGTCACGTGCCTTGGTGATTAGAACACACCATCCTAAAGGGGGGATATCATATTGCTTTGATTTTCAAAAAGGTGTATCTAGTGGCCAACAAATCCCTCATCGAAAATCCCTTATTTTTCAAAAAATTGTATTCTTCAACAAGGACCCCTAGAAACAAATTTAAAGAGAAAGAATCTGAAAAAATTTCCTTTGAGAAGGGAGTACTTTTTTTTATGAAGAAATTTGAAAACTTTCCCTTGCAAGGGAGTATTCTTCCTTTCAAATTCCTTGATGAAATAGATCTTTCAAAAGAATTCCTTAATACTAGAATCATTTACGAAAAATGGCATCGCATTTCAAAAAAAATATCCCTTGAGCGAACCCCTTTCTTTTGAAGGGTTCCCAAGGGAACCCTTTGAAATATTATCCTTCAATGGTTGATTGTGTTGCATGACTATATGTCTTCCTGTGTGGCTTTTTTGATCTAACATGTTTCGTCTACGAATTGACATGTTGCTTTGCAGGACCAAGCACCTATGAAGCTACTTTTTCAAACAAGCTTGGAGGACCAAGCACCTCGAGCTTGCCTTGCAAGATTGAGCACCTATAAGGGCCTATTAGACTCTACAAAGCCTTTCACATCTGGCCTCCCTAAAGACTGAGCACATATAGAGCCTTTTGTTTACCTTCTATATGTATGAGGGCCTGTGGTGCATTTTTTTGACTCTCCTCAGGACCGAGTACCTGTCAATCCATCTCCTCTTCATGTGCATTCGAGTATGTTAGATTGTGGTATGCTTCCCCAACAGTTAAGGTTTACATTTCTCAGCTTTCACTATACTTTACCATGCATTCATTGACACTTATGCTCGTTAAAGTAAGGGAAAAATTATGTAATCATGTGAATTTTTACCTCTTGAAAATTCCACATTTACATACATCTTACCTTAGAGAATTAAGTCCAATAATGAAATTCCAATCTCTTCATCCATTTTCCATCCACTTGGCAACCTATTTTCATGTCGATGGGGGATATTTTGTTTGAGACACTAGCGCGGCGTGTAGATGTCTACGTGGTGCGTTATCGTCCTGACAGGATTCCCACCTCTGGAATCTATAGAGGTGCTACACTCCTCAATTTGACGCGAAGTGTAATGTCTCCTACCCTTCAGAATGACTTTGAATGGATCCTTTGCCTCCATTTCTACCTTCAAATGACTATCTCTTCCATTCTTTCACTGCTTTTGGATCTTCTTGGCATTCCTCTTGATCACTCTCACACTTCTCACTCACTTTTAAACATTCTCAAGCTCTACCACCTCCATTGAAGCTGCAAGTTGGCATTTTTTTGGCTCACTCTCTTCGTTGTTGCGAAACGTTGATCTTTAACAGCTTGCGGGCTCACTCCTCCCATTTACCTTGAGTGCATGTGTTGAAGGTGATATCACTCCATATTCCTTTTCTCTTGCATTATCATTTTAATATCATAGAATATTTTTGTTCAACATATTCCTTCTATTTCAATATATTTCTTTATCACATTTCCCCAATTGTTGCTATATTGGTTGTCCATGGAGGTGAAAACACCAAAACGAGGGACTAACTTCGACAATCCTCTAAACATGGCCCCAACATTTTCTTGTTCTTGTGTTTGTAGGTTTTTATTTTAGTGAAGACCTTGAATATATCAACTCGTAGGTAGGAAGGTGCACTCTCGTCACCCTTCTTCGTCATTTCATAATTAGATTAGTCATATTGTTCCTTTTAATTATTCTATTATTTAGTTACTTTTTGTTTCTGCCATCACGTAAAACTATATATGTTAGGTTGTTAGTAGGTATTCCTTAACTTGTGATTGTAATTTACACTTTATGTCTGTATGGACATCAGCGCCCCACTGAGACACCAGTGCAACACGTTGTAGTCTATGTCCTATGTTGAATTCCTCAATGAGCTACCTAAGTCACAGTCCAAACTTTAGAAACTTGCTCACCTGGCTTCCTAAAACATTTGAGCTTGTTAAAGGACAAAAACAACATGTTTTCTCTTCCTTTCAGCCTTTAAACTCCCCCAAAACATTTTCTTAGCTTGAGGTAGATCAAGGCAACATATTGTTCTAGACCATCCTGTCAACTAGGGTCTTGAGTAGTCGGTCCCCCTCCTCTACAATAATTAAATAAAAAATATACTAAAATATTAAATATATGATATTAGTCAAAATTTTGTAGTTCAATTTGTTGAGAATAATTGGCAAGGATGATGATATGTGATTAAAAATCCATCCAGGGTAAGTGCACCAAGATGGTTCCCAAAAATGGGACTTAAGTGGACAATTTTTTTCTAAAATTAGGAAATACTAACCTTGGACATGAAATTGAGGATAGTTACACTCAAAATTTTGAGATGGAACAAAAACAAGGATCGAAGTGCTCCAAGTCTACTTTCTAAACTACTAATTTATTTTTAAAATGGTTGATATTAATGGGTACAAAAGAGGGATGTACACAAATTGGTGTTTTTTTTGTCAAAAAAACATAACATAGTAACTCTTGTACGACCCTCGTACAATGAATTTTTTTTAGTATTTTTAAAATCGCAATAGTCAGAAGTTAGCTAACAATATGTAGTTCATGCACAATTTTTCTGATACCTTTTTAATGAATATTTGATTTTTTACTAATTTTCGAAGTGGATACTTCCTGAAAAATAGAATTTTGGCCGTGCTACCCCTACAAATTTTGGAAACTAATTGAATTTTATTTTTAAAATTTGTAGAATGGAGTCTAGTTTCTAAAAATGTAATTTATTTGAAAATTCAATGAATGATTAATTTATAACAAAAAATATACCAAACTATATTTTTTGGCAAAAAGGAGACATACAAACAAAAGAAATTATGGATGAAAGGCTTAAAATTGTCAGAAAGTGCAAAAAATTACATTGTTGGATAGCTAAGAGAGAACCCAACATTACCCATGTGTTCGATTTTTTCGATATTGAACCACATGCAATCCTGACGGTGAGCACAAACTCGATTATGTGAAATATGGTAGATTTTGTAAAAACACATCTCTAGTTGTTGGGAATGCTCTCCAAGACTTTGGGTTGGTATTCCAAGGAAAATACCAATCCTAAGGCTTGGGAATTTCCAAAGCAAAATATAACGCGAGTGCGTTATAACCTGCTCGCGTTATATCTCAGTTTTGACATGGTTTTTTGCTTCTGCAGGAAACATGTCAACTAAGACATACCGTGAGCGCGTTATATGTCCTCCTTTATGTTAAATTTCAATCTATTGAATGTATGCTGATATATTTTTATGTTTGTATGTACATGTATGCGTGTATGCATGTATACATGCTTGTATGTATGTATGTATGCCTGTATGTATCAATGCATGTATACTATATGTATGTAAGATTGCATCTACACATGTATGTATGTATGCTTGTATGGATGTAGGATTCTATGTACATATGTATTATGCTTGTATGTATGTAAGTATGTATGTATTTACGTATCTCTTTAGAGGGAGGGAGAATTTAGAGAGAGAGAGAGTCTGGAGAGATGGAGAGGGGGTGGAAGTGAGATTTTAAGAGAGAGGGAGTGGGAGAGAAGGGGTTGGAGTGAGAGGGGCTTATCTAGGTAGGGTGGGAGGGATAGAGGGAAGGAGAGAGAGAGATGGGGTGGAGAGAGATAATTGAGAGAGAGGGAGAGAGAGAGAGGGGGGGAGAGAGAGACGGAGAGAAAGAGAGAGTTATGTAGGTAGGGTGCCAAAGGGAGAGACTTGAGAGTGTGAGGGGGGTGAGATGGAGAGACTTGAGAGATAGGTAGTGAGAGGGAGTGGGAGAGAGAGGGAGTGTGAGTGAGAGACCTGAGAGAGGGAGAGGGTGTGGGAGGGAGTGACCTGATAGAGGTAGAGAAAGAAGGGGTGGAGTGAGAGGGACTTATCTAGGTAGGGTAGGAGGGATAGATAGAGAGAGGGGAGAGAGATAGAGAGAGTTACCTAGGTAGGTTGCCATAGGGAGAGACCTGAGAGAGAGAGGGGGTGGGAGGGAGAGACATGATAGAGAGAGAGAGAGAGGGAGTGGGAGAGAGTGGGATAGAGTGGGAGGTACATAGAGAGATATGGATAGAGGGAGCGAGAGAGGGTGGTAGGGATTGATTGAATGACAGGTACATAGAAAGAGGGAGAGGGTAGGAGGGAGGAAGGGAGAGGTGAGATGTATAGATAGAGAGAAACTGATAGAGGTTGAGGGTATAAGGTTGAGGGATTAGGGTGGAGGACCTATAGGGTTGATGGAATAGGATCAATGGTAGAGGGTATTTGGTTGAGGGTATAGGGTATAAGGTTAAAGGGTTTAGGGTTGAAAGGTTTAGGATAAAGGGTTTACTTGGTTGAGGGTAGAGGGTTTAGAGTATAGGTTTGAGGGTATATATGGTTGAAGGATTAGGTTCAGGGTCCAATGTAAAGGGTAGAGGGTATAGGGGTTTAGGGTTTAGGGTTTAAGGATTGAGGGTTGAGGGATTAAGGGTTGACGGTTGAGAACTGAGGTTTGAGGGTTTAATGTATAGGGTAGAGGGTAGAGGGTAGAGGGTAGAGGGTTTAGGGTTTAAGGTTTGAGGGTTGAGGATTGAGGGTTGAGGGTTGAGGGTCCAATGTATAGGGTAGAGGTTATAAGGGTTGAGGGATTAAGGGTTGAGGGTTTAGGGATTAGGGTAGAGATTTTTTTTGGATTTAAGGGTATAAGGGTTAAGGGATTAAGGTTGAGGGATTAGGGTTGAGGGTAGAGGGTTTAAGATTTTAGGGTTTAAGGGTTGAGGGTTGAGGGTTGATGGTCTAGGGTTGAGTGTTTAAGGGTTTAAGGGTTCAATGATTAAGGGTCAAAAGGGTTGAAGGATTAGGGTAGAGAATTTACTAAGTGGGTTTAAGGGTTTAAGGGTTGGGGGATTAGGGTTGAGGGTAGAGGGTAGAGGATTGGCGGTAGAGGGTAGAGGGTTTACGGGTTAGGGTTTAAGGTTTGAGGAATTAGGGTTGAGGGATTAAGAGTTTATAGGGTAGAGGGTATAGGGGTTGAGGGATTAGGGTTTAAGGGTTGAGGTTTAAGGGATTAAGAGGGTATAGGTGTTGAGAGATTAGGGTTTAAGGGTTGAGGGTTGAGGAAGAAAGAGGCTATAGGGATTGAGGGATTAAGGTTTAAGGGTTGAGGGATTAAGAGGGTATAGGGGTTGAGGGATTAGGTTTTAAAGGTTGAGGGCTGAGGGTTGAGGGATTAAGAGGGTATAGGGGTTGAGGGATTAGGGTTTAAGGGCTGAGGGCTGAGGGCTGAGGAATTAATAGGATATAGGCTGAGGACTAGGGCTTAAGGGCTGAGGGATTAAGGATATATGGGCTGAGAATATGGCTGGGAGGGATTAAGAGGCAGAAGCTGGAGTGGGATTAGGTTTAAGGTCGAGGGTTGAGGGCTGGAGGGCTGAGGCTGAGGAATTCAAGAGGGGTATAGGGCCGAGGGATTAGGCTTAAGGGCTGAGGCTGAGGGTTGAGGGTTAAGGGATTAAGAGGTATAGGGCTGAGGGATTAGCTGAAGGGCTGGAAGGGCTGAGGGTCTAGGGCTGAGGGACAAGAGGGTATAGGGCTGAGGGATTAGGGCTTAAGGGCTGAGGGCTGAGGGCTGATGGGATTACAGGCATGTGGGTCGTGAGGGATTAGGGTTTAAGGGTTGAGGGATTAAGAGGGTATAGGGGTTGAGGGATTAGGGTTTAAGGGTTGAGGGTTGGATTAAGAGGGTATAGGGGTTAAGGGATTAGGGTTTAAGGTTTGAGGGTTGAGGGTTGAGGGATTAAGAGGGTATAGGGGTTTAAGGATTATGGTTTAAGGGTTGAGAGATTAAGAGGATATAAGGGTTGAGGTATTAGGGTTTAAGGGTTGAGGGTTGATGGATTAAGAGGCTATAGGGGTTGAGGGTTGAGGGATTAAGAAGCTATAGGGGTTGAGGGACTAGGGTTGAGGGTTGAAGGTTGAGGGATTAAGAGGGTATAGGGGTTGAGGGATTAGGGTTTAAGGGTTGAGGGTTGAGGGATTAAGAGGGTATAGGGGTTGAGGGATTAGCGTTTAAGGCTTGAGGGTTGACAGTGACCTCCCACTCTCTCCCACTCTCTCCCACTCTCTCTTCCTCACACTCTCCCACTCTCCCCCTCTCTCCCTCTCTCTTTATCTCCATATCTTCTGCTATATCTATCTCCCCCTCTCCCTCTCCCTCCATCTCTCCCTCTTTCTCTCCCACTCTCTCTTCTCCCACTCTCCCCCTCTCCCTCCCACTCTATCTTTTTCCCACTCCCCCCTTCTCCCACTCTCCCACTCTCTCCCACTCTCGCTTTCTCCCACTCTCCCCCTCTCTATCTCCATCTCTCCCACTATCTCTTTCTCCCCCTCTCCCTCTCCTCCCTCTCTCCCTCTTTCTCTCCCACTCTCTCTTTCTCCCCCTCTCCCTCTCCCTCCCTCTCTCCCACTCTCTCTTTCTCCCACACTCTCCCTCTCTCCCTCCCTCTCTATCTCCATCTCTCCCACTATCTCTTTCTCCGCCTCTCCCTCTCCCTCCCTCTCGCCCTCTCTCTCCCTCTTTCTCTCCCACTCTCTCTTTCTCCCACTCTCTCTTTCTCTCCCACTCTCCCTCTACCTCTCTCTCTCTCACACACATACACTCACCTCTATCTCCTCTACTTTAAGGGTATGGAGGAGAGATATAGAATTAGGATAGAGGGTATAGACAAAGACGGAGAAAATAAATATATTAAAAAAACCATATTTCATATAACGTGTGCGCATTTTGAAGAAGTAGAGATGTTACCATTTTAGCAAGAAATAACACACTCACATTATAACACGCTCACATTTTGTCTTCCACTAAAAATGGTAAAAAAACTCAATATACCCATGATGTCAAGGCCCACAGTTTGCATATTCTCCCGGTTCTATGCATGCTCCGACAAAAAATGGTTTTTTGATGATGTTGTGAAGTGTGCAAGCATGTTTTTCATATTACACCACCTTTTCCATCATCTTCCTACCACCTTTGCATGAAATAGAATATTTTCCACATTGAAAGACATATAATATCAATTCAAGTTTTAATTCCATTGAAAACTAATATACAATTGAAGTTTGGAGGGGAACAAGCTTTTGAAAAGGTCAAATTGTTGTGGAGTTTGAAGAAAGAAGAAGCTAAGGCTAACTAATTGGGTTGAACTCCTCCATTTGAAAGTCTATTTTTTAGGGTATGTAAAGTCTTTACACATTTTCTTTCATTCTATTATGGCTTGCTTTTATTTTGCATATTCCATGTTGATCATTGTTTGTTTGTCATTATAACCTTAGGTTGTCAATGCACATTTTCAATTACACAATTATATACACTTGCCAATTACCATTGTAAACCTGATGCAAAGCATCTCTTAGGATCCACAAATCATCAAGGGTACTTTTGACCCTAACTTAAATTGAAGAAGATCAACCAACAAACTCAGTTGTCTTTTCATCAAAATCCTTCAATTTCACTTGATTTCATATTTCCACAAAACATTAGAACTTGGCTTCAACTCTTTGTCAGAATCAAAAATAGATTAACCATCATAAAATTTATTGTAACATAGCATAAACCTGATTAGAAACTCAAATCCATTCAATTCGTTCATGATTCACTAATTTAAGAACTCAATGCTGCAACTTACATGGAAAAATAACAACAAATCATGGAAGGTAACTACCAACTTTTATCCATACATCCAGGACACTATAATCAGAATGTTATTGATTGAAATAAACCAAATACACATTCCAAATATCTCACCAAAATTCATCCTTTGAGCATGCTTCCCCTAGTAATATTCCAAACTCGTGGTGCAGGGGCACCTACAACCATGTTTCAAAATCTACTTTGGTGACAGTTTTTCTTAAGGTCTTTGGGTGAGTTCAAGATTTTTTAGATTATTTGTCATACATTTTATTTAAAATAAGGTCTAAATAGACCAATCTTTCATGTATTTAGGGATTTTGTGGGTTTGGTGATCAAATGTGCAAGTATGCACTCTTGCTTCAGAAAATTGTCAATTTTGCCAGATAATCTTTGAAGGAAAATTATTCAAATTGTAAATGGAAGTACAAGACAAGAGTCTAGAATTTGTATTAAGGATGAAATAAAAGTGTTTGAGTGGTCTTAGGTGTCTTGGACAACAAAGTTGCATAATGTTGCATATTTAGCAAAAGTTGTCAATGTTAGCAATTTTTAAGACAAATGAAGGTCTTGGTAGTTAACAGGTGGTTATAGGTTGGTTATGGATGTGGATCAGTTGGAGAACGGCCTAAAATTGTATTTAAAAACCTGTTATGGCCTCGTTAAAGAGGTTGGTGGAGTTTGAATAAGAAAGAAACTTGCACTTACACTGTTTTTCTGAAGACCTCACTACTTTTTGTGTGTTTGCAGACCTTGTATGGTTTGTACAAGCTTATTAATGGTGTGAAATTGATATTCATCCATAAGGTAATGTTCCTAATTTCATTTGGCTCCCTTTGAAGAGGTTTTCATTGAACTTTGTGCTTGGAATTCATAAATTTCTAGAAACTGGGTTCTTGGATAGTCAAGGGTTTGAGGGAAATTTAATGTCTTAGATGGAATCTCACCTATTGTGCTATATGTGACTCAGTGGGGTGACCATGTAGGATGTACTTAGGATGTTCTTAGGAGTAAAGAAGAACAATTTTAAACTTTCCTCATGAATGATGTTGGTTTAAGGGGAAATACGCTATTTTCTCATAGAAAACAATGGTGCAGCATTTCCAGAGGGTAGATGAGGGTTCCTTAAGCTTATGGGGACCTACACAAATGTTTCTAGGCAGTGTTTTTGAATTGGTAAGTTGTGCAAGGTAGAGTTTCAGTAAGGAGGCCTAAAAACCCTTGTTTCCTAGGTTCTAGAGAGGGTTTTGAAATTTGTTGACGGAATGAGTACTTGGGGTCCTCAAACCTTGATAATTGTTAGTTTTAAAACCTAATGCAAGAATATTTTTGGTCATGGAGGCCTAGTGGTGGGTTCTTGAGGGGGTCCCTTTGTAAAATTGGCTAATTTGGGCCCTAAAATAGTGAAATTTGTCATTTTGAGGAAAGTATCTTAAAAGAGTAATATATGGATTTTTTATATGTCTCATACCACTTAAATGGATATCTAGATTAATCATCTATTTGATAGGTGTTTTGGGAGGTTTGTGAGAAAAATCAATAAAACTAGTTTGTGAAGCCTACAAGGCAATTTTGGGTCAAAAGTGGCTTTTAGAAGAGTTTTTTTGATCTTATTTTTGTAGGTGGTTGAATGTTAGCATTCTGACATCTTTAAGGTGTTGAAACTCTTTTCTTGCATCAAATTTCAATTTGGAGTCATAATGAAGAGTCATGGTTGATAGGTAAACTTGTTGTCATGTTGAGTCAATTGAAGGTTGATGTCTTGGTTGGCATATTTGAGAGAAGTTGTGTCAATTTGTATCTTGAGTTCCCACCACTCTGCATCAACCCGATTCTAGACACACAACATACATCAAAACCAAGGGTGACTTCTTTGGACTATGTTTGACTTACAATAAGCCTACCTAGCAAAAGGCTTCCCAATTACCACAAATTTGCAAAGGAAGTACCTTTTAAAGGTGAGGTTTCCACTCAAACACCAAGAATAGTCAATTTTCATGATACCAAACCACCAATTTTATGATTACTTTTCCCACATAAGGCCATTACCTTGCTATCCCGAGAAACCCTCCAAAACATAAGAAAAAACAAGGGTTTTCAAGGGTTTCACAACTCCAAGCCTCTCCCATTCCTCCCAAGGGTCCAAACACCTTCCAATACCTCTGAAAAAACTTATCAAACACTCACAATTCCATTACAGTCATTAGTTTTCAGAATCACCATCATGGTTATTCACTTTCACATAGAAATGTGCTCTGGCTAGCCTAGTGTATCACTCCATCGACCAAAACCATGCTCTTCCAGACTCCCAAACAAATTTTTCATCTACATTATTATGTTACACACCAATCTACCGAGTTACAAATTCGTCACAGTGGGTGGATTGGTGAAAATCAATACATTATAGCCTCAAACCCTTACACTGTCAAAACAGGGCAGACTTGGAGAAATGACTAAAAATATCTTCTAAAATGGTATTAAGACACAAAAAATTATTCAAGTGAAGATAAATTCATGCATAAATTATCTCCCAAACCTTCAAGGCATCACACACCTATACGGGTCCGTACACAGAGAACGAACACCGGAAAACACAGGAAAATCACAAAAATCAGAGAATTCCTTTATTTTATTTTATTCAAATCTTGAAGAGAAGCCTCCATTCGAGAATTTACATGATATTTATCTTTTTTCCCTTCAAACTCAACTCCCCCAACGTATCTAACTATTTTTGTAACTTCTTCACTAACTTATCTCTTGACAACTTTGCCAAAAATACATTTTTTTGCAAATGTCAAGCCAAATCTCCCCCCTAAACACCTAGAATGAATCAAAATAACTAAATAAATATTAAGAGTGGTCTCATAGACCTTATTTAACATATATCATTATCTTAGACTCAAAAATAACAAGAACCTTTATTTTACCCATCTTCATATGCACCAAAAACCCTTCTTTTTACCCAAGAAACTAGTGGTTTATTGAAAAAAAATATTCCAACCCTCACACAATCTTATGAATAATTCAAATAGGTCTAAAATGGTCTAAAAAAATTCAATTCAACAAGAAACCATGCTTCCCCAACACAAAACACACTCTAGCATATCAAAACCACTCGAAATCTCATGGAAAACTCAAAATTTCACTCTAGGGCTTCATGACCAACACCCTTTTAGACCTGCCCTGCACACAAAAAAAAATTCCTCACCTATTTATTGATGATATTCCTTCAAATCTTCTAAATTATTCTTTTCATTGATGTTTTTCTAAAGCCGAGACAACAACTTCTTGAATTGACAATTTTCCTTCAATGGTGCTCCCGCACCATGTATGCTTCCACAGTTTGTATACATATATATAACATAAGTTGAAAGTGTGTATGCTTGTCCATGCTTCCATTTTGAGCCTATCTTGCAATCATGGCATGCCATGTTACCACTTTTCTTTAAGGCATTTTGGATTGAAAAAAATCATGTCACCTTTGTCTATGCTAGGTTAACTCTTCTACAAGATGATTGCAAGTATTCTTTAAATGAAGCCTTGAATGACATATATTTTTCAATTAAATTGAATGGATACATTTTTTAGGAACTAATATTCATCTCATTACAATGGTATAGATAAAATTATCCACCATGCCAAAGAAAATGACAAAGAGGAAACTAATAGACGAAGAGAACAAAACCTTCAAAGAAAAGGAGAGAGTTCGGGTGGTGGCATATAGTGAAAAGAAGAAATTGGAAATGATTGATGAAAATAGGCCAATTGAAGAGGAACCTCAATCGTCAAAAAAAGAAAAGACATTGGTAGCACAAAAGGCACGAATGTGAAAGTATCACCGTAAGATAGATTCAGATAACGTAGTTGGAGACACACCCTCTAGGACAAGTGAATATGAAGGGACACCATTAAGCACAAGCGAATATGGAGGGACACCATCTACCACAAGTGAATATGAATGGACACCATTTATTGCAAGTGAATATGGAGGGACACCATCTACCGCAAGTGAATATTGTTGGACACCATCCAACACATCTCAAGTTGAGATTACATCATCGCTAAGATTTGATGAAGAAGGTATGCCATCATCCCCACGTGAACCTCAAGGTATGTCTTCTTATCCACCCTCGATCAAAGGTACATAATCTAACCCACCTCAATTAAATATTGATGAAATTCTTAATGTTGAGATGTATGTACCTAGGCGAACACCACCTAGAATTTTGCATAGAAATCCAAAGTATTTGATTAATATTGATGATGAGAGTTTGCAGCACATGGAAGGTAAGATTTCAACACACACTTGTAGAAGATATGCTGATAAGATTTGGGAACAATTCTTTGAAAGGCTAAATGATACTACAAGATGTCAACTATTTGTTGAAATGATGTGGGGTGTAAAGTATAGGAACATCATGAAGACTCTTGGGTTGAGAACATCGAATGCATCGAGTGAAGACACTATTGTGAAGAATCTAATGGATGCTTATGAGAATGTGGGTAAGACCTCATGCTCAAATGATAGTAATGTCACCCGACGTGTCATTACATCGACTTTGGTAAGTTTTCAAACAAAGAGATCTCATCTCATTAGAAAGACGAGTGAACAAATGGGAATTAGTAGAAAAACTTTATCAAGAGCCATTCAAAGGTGGCAAAGAATTGAGGGCATTGATTCAAAGGAATTATGGGAATTCTCGGGGAGACTCTCATGAAAAGATAAAGAAGTTTTTGAAGTCTTGAGAACACTAATTGAAGAGTATTGTAAGAATAAAACAAGGCCATCTCTGAAAGGGATGTGGTAAGAAGGAGAATCGGTAGTCGAAATCGTGAGCCACATCCAAAGCATTTTTTGGATATGACTCAAACCCAATTTTTTGTAAATTTGAAAATGATTATCCTCAAATTAGTATTTCTCAAAGATTTTTTGAAATTCTTAAACCTTTTTATGTCAAGATAAATCACACAAGCACTACTTTTTGTTTTAGACTACATATTGAATTCTCTAACCATTATGATGTTTATCGTTCTATATATTTAGATTTGCATACTAGCGATGTTTTGCAAGATTGTGGCATAGAAGCCCCACCAAAATCTTCAAGAGAGTTCTTATCAAAAAAATTATGTGAAATAGAGGATGACCATATATTCTGCATGACATCATGCTTGGATGGTTCATGCAAGCATTGCGATGGCTTTCAACGTATGTCAGTATGTCAACATATGGAAAGCATAGATGAGGTGGGACAGAAACTAGTAGAGTTCGGGAAGTATAAAATAGTGGCATATGCTACAAAAGATGGGTTTCAAGCAAAAAAGTGTGATTTGGTTATTGAGAAGATTCCAGTGTACCAGTTTATGTCCATGTTTTGTGACAATATGTTGTATAAGTATGCAATGCATACCCATAGAGCCTGATGGTTGGACACACAATTCAAACTATGCAAGGACACCTTTCCAATTGGAAGCATAGTATCAGTGGTTGAATTTGTGGAGAACTACACTCTATAGCCACAACGTGAGGTGCAGTCACAATATTACAACTCCACACAGGTTTCAAGATTTGTGCAGATAGCATTCATTCATACATCTGATAGTACAAATGACCAAAGGAAGGTATTGAGGGAGTACCACTTTTACATTAGTGATGATCCCACACATTCTCCAGAGTTTGTGCAAGGTTTCTTAGAGGGGCATAGCATACGACCGACATAGAATATGGTCAAATAACTATGCAAAACAGTTCAAGAACTCGTGCATGTTCTACTAGTTGTGTAAGATGCATGTCATTACAGGTGTTCAACATATCTAGAACTTTTGTGAGGCCAGACATGGAAAGGGGGAGCATGCATGAAAAGAGCATTAGCATGAGAAGAGTTAAATTATAAAGACAGTGCAAAGTTGACAGATGCAAAATCAATCATCGAGTTGTGTAATGCTTCGATAGGTCCAAGTAATCAAGGTACGTCTTCAGTTCATAGATTTTTTTGGTTGATGGATGATACTAACATTGCACCATATGAGGATTGTTGTACACTAACAGGATCGAGTGAGGTACACTATTTCATTAGCTCAAATGCAAGTTCATGGAGTACCAATACATGAAATATGGAATGATTTTGTTCTTCATGTACAATGCAAGCCTAGAATGATTGTGAGTCAGGGGAGTGGGTTGACAAATGGTTGACAAGTTATCTTAGCCCACTTCACACATATCGCCCTCTGATGGAATTGGAACTGACACAGATGGAATCATCGGTCGACTTTGACCACATATCAGATCTAGTTCAACCAGGTGATATATCTACTTGCTTAGTTGTTGGCATCCCATATCGTTATCTTACTTTGTATTGTATTCGTAAAGTTGACTAATTTCAAGAGATTTATTGCACATATCAATGCAGGGCATGTTTATGCAATTATTGCAGATGAAGACAATGAAGAGGGAACAAAATATTACTTGTGTCATTGTGTTGAGGCCAAAAATAAATTGGAGGCCCTAGTTATAGATGGAGAAAACATTGAATACCCTGCAGGCTCAGTTATGGTTACTATAACATGGCTTAGAAGGTACCCACATTCGAGTGTTAAACATTTGTTGTTTCAGGACTTTGACACGCATCGTAATATTCTTCATTACTCGAACCTTGTCATGGCATCCAATGTTCATTTGACCAAATATGGGGGTATAACTTTGAACAAGACCTTATGGAAGGTCCGTGAGTCTGATCATGAGGCAATACTTGACACAATAAAGAGAAGAGCAAACCCGGATGGTTCGTTGGATTAATTTGTAAGTATATACACATTGGTTCTTATTAATTTATACTTGTATGCACATTAATTTGTTTGATGCCAATGCTATCATCTTCTTTTACTTTTCTTATTTGTAAGTAACCTACTAAACAGTGATTGGTGTACCCTTGCAAAAAATGTAGATATATGAGCCATCCAAGAGAATGTCAGCCAGAAAAGCAATGCAACATCCTTATTTTGATGATCTTGATAAATCTCAATCATGGTTTGAAGCCATTAGAAAAGTGTGTGCAAATCTTGGTGAGGGAATTTCAAGTTATTCATTTGAAGTTAACCTTATCATGAGAAACTATGATGTTGACATTATAAGAGCATCTAAAATTTTAACTTACTCTATTCATGAGAGGTGTTATGTGCAATAGGTGTGTTGGAATTCCCAGTGAAGATGTAGGACCAGGAGTGACTAAGTTGTGAGACCTTCATGCCTATCTATGAGTGTCTTCCATCTATTTTTATTTCATTTCCATTTTGGATGCTCTTTCTTTTTATCTTTTACTTTGCGTATTTGTAAGTAAACTACTAAAAATTGATTGATCTCTTGTTGCAGAAAATGTTGATTTATGAGCCATCAAAGAGAATCTTAGCCAAAAAGAAATCCAACATCCTTATTTTGATAATCTTGACAAATATCAATTCTGATTTCAAGCCATTTAAAAGAACGTGTGAATCTCAAGTTACTCAATTGATATTCGTCTCATAATGAGCACCTATGATGTAGACATTTAAAGAGAATATTGAATGTATGAGTGGCATTGTAAAAGATATATGAGAATGAAGTACCTAAGGTATTGTAATGATATTTACTCAAATACTGTAATTTTGGAGTTCATGTTTTGTGCAATAGCACCTTGTTCTGTAAATGCCTTCAATAGGCAAATTTGCAAAATTTGAATTTTGAAATGTAAAAAATGTGAAAAAGGTCATGTAAAGGTCATATGTAATGTATTAAAAGTCTCAAAGAGGTCATTAGGTGATTAGAGAAGTGATATAAAGCATGTAAGGTCGAGCAAAACAAAGATCTTTTGTATTCTTGAATATTTACAATCAATAAAGTCCCTATTTTAGTGATTTTATGAGTTTTTCTAGTTGCTCATTAACTTGTACGATCTGTACAATAGTTTAAGGCCTTGAATCTTGTTGTTTAAGGTAGAATAGTGAATTATGTTTCATTTGAATCTATTTAGGAGGGTATCCATTGAGTTTATCATTAGTTTGAATTGATTTTTCTCAACTCGCTCTGTAAACCAATAATGACTACTCCATCGAATTTGATAGTTTAGATCAATGGAGTAAGTTAGTATTAGGATGTTTTAGGTGTGTGTGTGTTTATTTTTCCAAGGGAATTGAAGAAACAAAGGTGGATTTGTTGCTAAAAGGTTTTATGATGAATTTTCAAGTGAAAAGTGTGGCTTCAAGTGGTGTTTTGAGGAAAACTTCTCAAATGAATTCACAAAAAATGACTGATCTAGATAGATATTATTGAGTTACAACACATATTTCAAAATCAATAGTGATTGTCTTGGAACATGTGCATCAAAAATGACCTTCTTTTATGTCCTTATTAGGCTAACTAGGCCTAATTTACAAAAGAACATACCTTTAAACATTCAAGAACCCCCTTAACTTGTTGGGGCAGAAATTATCATGTATCCAAACCCTCAAATCCGCAATTTGTTTAAGGACAAACTCACTCCACCATGCCAAACCAAAACCCTTATTTTATGTTAGTATAAGGAGGGTTTATTGAAAGGAATGGTTCCACACCTTAGAAAAACATGCCACCACCTTAGACCTTCTTAAAATCACTTGAAAAAACTCAAAAATACAATCACCTAACCTCTACATGCAATATTTTATCAAACCCTAGGGTTAAACCTCATTTTTCATGCCCTTTTCCATCAAAATCTACAGGGGCAACAACACAAACCCCATAAAAATTATTCTCTTTCACTTAGAAACTTCTTGTTTGATTCTAAAAGATTGCGTTGGGCCCCTCTACAAAAACCTCTTTTGGTTTTGGCTATTTTAGAGTGGTTTTCCCGTGGCGGCGGATTTTCACTTGATAAAAAAAATGTCAAATGCAAGTAGTGCAAAGTTGCAAAGTGGTGCAACTTTTATTTTGTAACTTGTGTGACCAAATAGACTATTCCAATGCATCCAAATAGGTATTTTTGCACTAGGCATGGTCCTCTTTTGCACCCAAACACACAGAATCACTTTGAGCTATGTTCAATCAGATCGATCCCTTAAGAGTGCAAAGTGCTAAATGACTACAAACTTCAACATGTTGTTACTCGGATAGCATGATGCTTAGAAACTTCTTGTCTAATCCTATAGGATTGTGTTGGGCCCCTCTACAAAAACCTCTCTCAGTTTTGGCTATCTCAGAGTGGTTTTCCCATGGTGGCAAATTTTCACTTGATGGAAAAAGCATCAAATGCAAGCAGTACAAAGTTGCAAAGTGGTGCAAATTTCACTCTACAACTTGCATGACCAAGTAGACTATTCCAACGCATCTGAATAGGTATGTTTACACTAGGCATGGTCCTCTTTCTCACCCAAACACGTGGAATCACTCAAAGGTATGTTCAACCAGATCGATCCCTTAAGGGTCCAAAATGCTAAATGGCTGCAAACTTTAGCATGCTATTATTTGGATACCGCAATGTTTAGAAACTTCTCATCTAATCCTACAAGATCATGTTGGGCCCCTCTACAAAAACCTCTCTCAATTTTGGCTATCTCAGAGTGGTTTTCCCGTGGCGGCGGATTTTCACTTGATGGAAAAAGTGTCAAATACAAGCAATGCAAAGTTGCAAAGTGGTGCAACTTTCCCTCTGCAACTCGTGTGATCAAGTAGACTGTTCCAACACATCTAAAGAGGTATGCTTACATTAAGCATGGTCCTCTTTTGCACCCAAACACACGGAATCACTCTAAGCTACGTTCAACCGGATCATCCCTTAAGGGTCCAAAGTGCTAAATGGCTGCAAACTGCAACATGCTATTACTTAGATACCATGATGCTTAGAAACTTATCCTCTGATCCTACAGGATCGCATTGGACCCCTCTACAAAAACCTCTCTCAATTTTGGCTATCTCGAAGTGGTTTTCCTATGGCGGCGGATTTTCACTTGATGGAAAAAGCATCAAATGCAAGCAGTACAAAGTGGTGCAACTTTCGTTCTGCAACTTGTGTGACCAAGCGAACTATTCCAACACGTCTGAATAGGTATTTTTACGTTAGGAATGGTCCTCTTTTGTACCCAAACATGTAGAATCGCTCCAAGGTACGTTCAACCAGATCGATCTCTTAAGGGTCCAAAGTGCTAAATGGTTGCAAACTTCATCATGCTATTACTCTGATACCGTGATGCTTAGAAACTTCTCGTCTGATTCTACAGGATCATGTTGGGCCCCTCTACAAAAACCTATCTCAGTTTTGGCTATCTCAGAGTGGTTTTCCCATGGCAGCAAATTTTCACTTGATGAAAACAGTGTAAAGTTGCAAAGTGGTGTAACTTTCATTTTGCAATTCGTGTGACCAAACTAACTACCCCAACGCATCCCGATGGGTAGGTTTACATTAGGAATGGTCCTCTTTCGTACCCAAACACGCAAAATTTATTTGAGTTGCATTCAACCGACTTGATCCCTTATGATGGCATGCAAAACAATGGAAAAGAGAAAAATACAAATGGCGGTTGAGAATTCTGAGTATTCCACACAAAAAGTGTATGATCATTGGTGCAGAGTACCTTGTTCCTCCATTTGATCTAGAAGGTCTAGTTCAATGGTTTTAATGATTATTTGATGGTGAATAGGTTGGTCAATAGGTTGTTGTGGGTATTTTGAGCATGCTTTGTCTTGAATAAGGTCAATTAAGACCATTAGGTATGTTTTAGGGTGACTTTTGGGTCTAGTGATAAAAAATGTGAAAATTTCAATCTTACACTAGAAGTTGTCCTTTTAGCCTTTGAAGGAAAATTTGTGAATTTGTATATGAGTGTGAAAGAATGGAGTTTTTTTAATGTAATAAGGCTATTTCTAAGCCATTTGTGTGGTTTTAGAGGTCATTAGTTGTATTCATTAGGTTGGAGGAGTCTAAAGTTACAAATTTGTAAGTTGCTTAAAACAACAAATTTGAAATCCAATGGTTACTTGTTTTGAAAGTTGGTTTTTAGTTAGTTGAGGGCGTGGATCAGTTAGAGTACCATGTATATTTTGATTCCATGTTGGTTTCAAAGAATGGCTTGAAGGTGGGAGAGATATCTTTGGCATTCTAAGCCTGACATCTCTATGTGATAGGCTTGATTTTGTGTAAAATCTGATTTTTGATTATTTTCATAAGTGTTTTGTGACAAGGGTGCTTGGGAGAATTTGATTTGTTGGAAAAGGTTGTAAGAATTTGTTTATGGTTGAGGGGTGTTGGGGTGAGCCAAGGTACTTGATTCCTTGTGTGGAGTAGCCTAATTAGGCCTACCTTGTATCATTTTGCTTTGGTCTGTCATGACTTTGTCTTTTGTTGTCAAGACATGGGTCTTTGAAGACTTGCGGGAATTGGTATAAGATGCCTCGAACTAGTGTCCTTGATCTGGTTAATTCCTTTTGAGTGGTTCTTGTGTTGATTGTCCTAGTTGGTTAGGCTACAAGGAATAGGGGGCCTAGTTTTGAAGCGATAGGTCAAAGGTGGTTCCCAAGCATAAGGTGAGTTGTGTTGAGTTGGGTTGGTCATGTTGGGAGGTTTCCAAGTCTGCTCCAAGTTTTGGTCATGTCTGGTTTGATGGATTCCATGGTTGGGTAGTTGAGTTACCCTGTTGAGTCAAATGAATGTTGGAGTCTTAGTGGACATATTTGAGAGAAGTTATGTCAAATCGTAACTTGGTTGAGCCACTTTGCATCACTAATGGTTCTTTGCAATTCAAAGAGTGATTGAGAGAATGTTGCTTTGTTAAATAGACATATTCGGAGGTCTATGACAACGTTGAGTCTATTTCTTATTTGTATTATAAATTATAACTTGCTTTCTCCCGAGTCCATTTCGTATACAAGAAATAATATTCCAAAAAGTTGACATATAAATCTTTCGATGGTGATGCATCAAGAACATATTGGAATCTTTTTATGAATCATTTCATGGAATACCAATTGAAAACGTGTTTTTTTTCTTTTAGATAAAGTTGTTTAGCATGAATCTATTAATATTCCAAGACAAACCATGAAGGACAACAATGATCAATGTTAGGGCTAGCCAATTAATAATTATACATGTGAATAAGTCAAGCATGTACATGTCAATAAGGGAAGCACATACTCAAAAACACGTAAGCCTCAAAATGTATACACACAAATACATAGTATACATAAATTAATACAAAGTATATGCACGAATACAAGGTATACACATGAAAACACATAAGCCACAAAGTATACATTCGAACACACATAAGTCACAAAGTATACATGTAAGTTGTAAATTATACACTGAATACACGCAACTCATATCTATTGAACCATCAATTTAGAATGCAAATATGGACACCATCAATAAAAGATATTTGTATTAACCAAATAGCCATGTAGGCATGCATCAATATATGTCGATATAAGTATGAAATATATGTACAAAATAGCCATATAGGCTTATGAGAATGCCATATAAGCATACAATGTCAAATATGTCCAATACAAAATATGTACAAAACTGCCATGTAGGCATACAACAAAGGGCTCTGGAAACAAAAGTCATTGCTCTCCATGCTTTGGAAATAAAATATTTCCCTTTGATTTTCGATCGGATGGTGATAGGTTTGTCACTCATTTTTGCTATGCTTAAGGAGTGCTCCTGCTGCTCCTCCTAGTGTTTAGCTCATGGTAAAGTTTCAACTATTACAATAAGAAGTAAATACATGAATATATAGAAATTACATTATAAAAAATGATATATTTGACAAAATAATCACTTACCGTCATCTCATGATCTCTCTCCATAAGGGATATATTCTCACGCCTATGCTCAGGCGTGCTCAAGCCTTGTATAAACCATACAAATAGAAATTAAACTACGTGAATCAATAATGGTTTGATTTTTCACTAACATCTATAACTTGACAACTGTAAATTGAAATTTACTAATTTGCCTCATACCTTCCCTGTCAAAGCCATCAAGGATTGTATAGTAGATGACACACCAATCTCCATTGCCCTCGTCACATTCGGAGGTGTTCCGGCTTGCAACATCTGAAAATAAAATAACAAATTATTCAAAGTAATCAACGATGTGCATATAAACTACACAAATCTATTAAGTATAATTCATTAGTTAAACTCTTTATTCTATTACCTCCGTGTAGGTTTAAGTAAATCCATCACCACCAGGAAGTGTTCCATCGAAACCTCCAATATTAGTTTGTTCAACATCCAAAATCGCATATTAAATTACCATTCGTAAAACAATGCTATTAACATGTAATAAATTTATAATTGTTTACTAGTTACATACCCCAACAATAGGTGTACTGCAAAAATAAGTAGGTGGGGGCCGGTGTATCCCGTCTCAACACTGTGACCCTACAATTTTATTAAAATCATAAAACATTTTTAGTTAATCTTGCATTTCAAAATTGAAATTTAATAAATTAAATTCAATGAACATGTTAACTTTTACCTGACTATCAATGCCATATGCCTCATGCAAAATGTCAGTTGCCCTCTTCATCTCCATAGTTGCAGATGGATCCTACATAGTAGCCTCCTGAGTATCGGTGGGGTCATATGAACAAGTCGCCCCACAAGATTGACACACATGGGTTTGAAGGCCACCACTCAAAGACTCCCCTGGATGGCATTGTAGAATAGGGCTAGTATGATGGATCACACTCTGGGTCAAAGTGTTGATCGCTTGCAATGTCTCTATGTCAACACTTTCCTTCATGATGGAAGGCATAACAATGTGCTCATGAGGTGGCCTAGCAAGAGCTCGTCTACCTTGCCGCGTAGGATCCAGCTGTGCATCGGGTCTATCCTGAGTTGATCCCCCACCTCTCCCCTAGAAATCCCTCATATCAAAATAATTTTGGATTTTGTTCAATATGGACTCAATGTATAGTTTCCTAAGGAAATATTATGGGACCTCACAATTGTTGCATGGTGGGTAATCGAATACCATGTACCACCTATCATAAAATTGGTCCCTAATCTGTTAGTGGTGGCACCAATGGATAGGAAACCTCTTCGCATTGAGGGTAAGATTTTGATTTGTGCATGGGTCGGTGAATAATGAGCACAAATCACCTTTTGTAATTTTTAAATCCTTTACATCTTTGTATGATAGTTTATTTGCATGATAATCCCTAGTCGCCTGCCTCCTATCTTTCCATCTAGTTATTTGTTTGCTAATTGAGTCTATATTTTTTAACATATCTTTCAATGAATTTTCTAGGGTCACTCTTTTTGCAGTTGAACCATTTGGATCACTCAACCTACTGATCAAATCCTCAATTTTTTTTTTGTTGAGTGCCAGGAAGGGGTTGAGTGATTGGTGGAGGAGGTTGTTGTTGTGGTTGATTTTGATCTTGAGGATTTGGTTGGTCTTCCTGTTGAGGATCTTGAGGGTTTGCGGGTTGATTTGCATCTCCTAAAAATTCAAACAAATTTTATATCAAATTCAACCTAAAACTAACTAATTCAAAACAAAAAGGACAGAATCCTTACCTCTCACACCTCCTCCTCCTTGTGGCACCATCGTTGCGAAGAAATAGCAAATTTGGTGAAGAATTTTGTTGAATGGCTCCTCCTAGAATGCGAGCGTGAAATATGGGGGTTTTGGTCATGGCTAGAAGAAAAAAATAGTCAAAATAAGAATGACAACATTTCTCTTTTTTTTTTTTGCTTTTAGCATTGCTCATGTTATGACTTTTCAAAAGTTTTTATGAATGTGTCCACGAAATGGCTACCCATTTCCATGCACCCGCCCTCCACTAAGTTCAAACTTGCCAAGTTCGACCCCTAAGTGACTTTATTGGACACGATCCCCTACATGGGACTCCTTAGCCAAAGAATGACTTTTCATTTAGATATGCTCCCCCATGTTGTTGCAATCCACTATATAAAGATAAAGATACCAACATCTATATAATCCAATTGTTTCCATAGAAAAAATTATAATACATATGCACTAAAATTATCCCCCCCAATAGTCATTAATTTCTTGTAATATCATTCATTAATCATTAATTTCATCATCATTATTATTTATTAATCTTCATTCCTTATATTACCATTTATCACATATTATTATTTAATAATTCACACTTTATCTATTTCATTAAATAATATTTTATTATTTAATTAAATGTAAACTAATTATCCACTCATAACTTCTTAGTCTTCATTTAGAAACTTAATCTTCATCCTTTAATTAACTCTTCTTCAATTTGCAAACTTTTTCCTCTTACCGCAGTCAACTCAACTCAGTCTCAACTTAGTCTGCGAATGAAAATTTAATGTGCGACATGTTGAGTGAGAGTTTTTGGCAGTGCATGAGCTCTACTAGGGTTTTGTGCTTTCTGAGGTCATTCGTGGCCCCTCTTGCATCATATTGCGCTTCTTGCGCAGGAAATTGTTTCCTTCATTGAGTATGGCCGCATTTACTGCAATTTTAGAGGTTTATTATGCCTTCAACTGGTTCTAACCTAGCAATTTTTGCTGGTGTTAGCGGTTCGTCGGCGCGGGTTAATGGCTCCCCCACTGAACAAACGCCCTCGAAAATTTATTCTGAAAGTCTTTCACGAGGTAAGCATTCTGATGCCCCTACTGATGTAGTTTTACCTTTACCTGATTTTGATTCTGCATGCCAATGGCTTGAACAACACACCCTTGTGGGTTATTTTGTTGGGAGGACTCCCCCCGAAAGTGTGCTAAAAGACTAGGTTAACAAGGCCTGGGTCCCTCATGGGGTCCGCCTTGATATAGTCCAAAACCTGACCAAGGGTTTTTTTTGTTCTGCTTTGCAGAAGTCAATCATGTCCAAGCTATTTTGTGTCATGGACCCTGGTATGTTCGCTCTTCCTTGTTGGTTTTCCAGGCTTGGACCCAAGATTTTGCAGTCTCAGAGGACACCAAAATGCATGTTCCAGTTTGGATTGATTTTTTCGGGTTTCCTTTGCCTTGTGTGTCCTTATTGAACCATATTGTTTCCTCTCTGGGGAGGGTTGTTTGCATTGAACCTAATAAGTTCTTTCAAGCCCGTCCTCAAAAAAGGGTTTGTGTGGAAGTTGATTTATCCAAGGATTTGAAAGAGTCTGTAGACATTCAAATCAGAGATATTCACCACTCCCAAAAAATCACATATTTTAACCTACCCAACACGTGCTACCGGTGCCAATTAGCTGGTCACAAGATCAGGGACTGCCCTTTGATAGTTCCCTATACAGTCTCTCAGCCACGGGGTGCTGAAAAGCCTCGTCTGACAGAGCCTTCAGCTAAGGTGGACACAAAATGGACTACGGTTACAAACCGGAAGAATAAGTCATCTGGTTCTGGGTCAGCTCCCAAGGCCCCGAAATCGACCCAACAGATTTCAAACCCTTTAGAGAAGGGGACCGCTACTCCCTTAGGAGTTGCTTCTGCTATTTTGTAGCCTAGGCCGAAAGCCACGCCTCAGCCTGCTACTGTTTTATGTGCTCAACCGGCTTTTTCCTCCACTGTGGGGACCCAATGGCGTTCTCACAGCCCATCTCCTCCACTGGAAGAAGGTGAATATGTGCCAAAAAAATGGAGATTTTCTCCCTCTATTCAAATAGGTTCTATTCCGTAGGAATTTTTGAAGAATAGCTTCTCTTCCCTGGGTGAAGAGGACCAGGATTCTGCAAGCATGGAAGATTTTCCATGAATTTTATCTCATGGAATGTTCGAGGTCTCACTGACCTCTCAAGGAAGTATTCTGTTAAGAATACTTTGAAGAATTACCCAGGGATTGAAGTGTTTTGTCTCCAGGAAGTTAAAATTTTAGGTTTTTTGCTTGCTTCGGCTTGTCGTTCTATTTGGCTAGCCAATTCTATGTTTTGCACTCTGCATGAGGCTGGTCGTGGTGGAGTTGCTACTCTTTTGGCCCCATGACTGCTTTCTTATGTGGTGGACCATGGGGTTGACCCCTCCCAGCGGGCTATCTGGGTTATTCTCAATATTGAGAATCATTCCTTTCGGATTATTAATATTTATGCCTCTAATGACATCGTGGAGCGTTCCTTGCTCTGGCGTTGGATTGCTGACTCTTTGCCAATTGTCACCTAGTTGCTCTGTGGGGATTTCAATATGGTTGAGATGGCATACGATAAGAATGGCACTGTGCCTTTTCGCTGGGCTGTGGGTGAAAGGGAGGCGTGGTTTTACATGCGCAATAAATTGGGGATTTTTGATCCCAATATGGGTTACCACCATTCTCATTCTCCCTGGCACACTTGGTGTAATTACAGGGTTGGTTCTGACAAAGTCTTTAAATGCTTTGATCGTACTATGATCTCGGCTCAGTCATTTTTTTCCTTCAAGAGCTCTGCCTTGCCTGTGAAGCCATTAGTGGATGTGACCCTTTCAGATCACTTCCCAATTAATTTTCACATTGAGTGGGTGTCTTGTCAACCTCGCATGTGTAAGACTCAATTCTTCTTGAACATGTCTTTGCTCTGTCACAAGCCCACCCTGGCCCACATTCTCCGGGTGTGGAATTTAGAGTGTCGTCCTCCTGGCCGTACGAGCTGGATTGTTTGGTGGAATGATGCCATCATTCGTACTATGCACTTCTTGCGTATTTATGGGCGCCAGCTTGCTATCTTCCGCCGGCGTTCTTACGAGGCTACCACTGCTGACTTGCGTGCTGTTATGGAGGCCTTAGCGGCTTATCCTTTTACCCCGTCACACCAAGTCCGGGTGGCAGACCTAAGAAACCAGCAGCAAGTGGCAGATAATTATTCTGCCAAGGGCGCTCAAATCAAGGCTCGACTCCACTGGCTCAAAATTGGTGATCGTGCCTCTAAAGAGTTTTTTTTGGCTCTTCGTGCTAGGCACTCTTCCCCAAGCATTAAAGCCATCAAAGATGGTAATCAAGTGCTTTTTGAGCTACCTGATATTCTCCAAGCTTTTGTGCATCACTATGAGCAAGTTTTCACGGCTCAGGACCCCACGCCTATGCGCCAGCAAGCCCTTTAGAGCTGCCTTGTTGTTGTGCCACATAGGCTTTCTTTAGCCCAGATCAATTTATGTGATCAATTGTTAACAATTGATGATCTCAAGGAAGCCGTTTCCTCTATGATCGATGATAAGGCTCCTGGGATTGATGGTTTTCCTTGTGAATTTTATAAAGCACTTTGGGACTGTATTGGGAGTGATTTGCATCATGTTTATCTTGAAGCCTTTCAAACCAATTCTCTAGGTAATTTAATAAATAAAGGCAATATTAAATTCATACCTAAGTCTGGGGATCCAAAGGATATTTGCAACTGGTGGCCCATCACGCTTCTTAATGTTTCTTACAAAATCATTGCCAAAGCCTTGGCTCTAAAAATTTGCCACCTATTGCCTCAGATTGTGCATCCCGAATAGACTAGTTTCATTAAATCCGGGTTCATTCTTGATAACATTATTGTTGTTTGGGAAGGCATGGAGTGGGCTCGGCGGTTGAACCAGAAAGCAGTGTTCATTAAAATTGATTTTGCCAAAGCCTATGACCGTATTGAATGGCCTTTTATTCTTGCGATGTTACAGGCCTTAGGCTTTGGGCCCAATTTTTTGTAGTCTGTTCATATGCTTTTTTCTAATGCCTCGGCTTGCATCTCCATTAATGGCCACCAGTCTTCTGTATTTGGTCTTTTTCATTCTATTCGCCAGGGATGTCCTCTTGCCCCTGCTTTGTATGTTCTGGCTGTTGAGGGCTTTGATATCTCCTAGCCAATGCTATCTCCCAGCAATGTGTTAAAGGAATCACCCTCCCGGACTCTCAAGAGCAGCTTGTCAATGGGCACTTCGTGGATGATTCATTTCTCACTCTCTTAGAGGAAGAAGGATCGATCGTTGTTGCCCTTGAATGCCTTGACATTTTTTGTCTTGCGTCCAGCTCCGCTATTCAATGGCATAAGACCTTGTGTTACAGACAGTCGGTGCTCCCCACTCCTGCATGGCTTCAAACTTATAACTAGAAATGGATTGGTCAAGGTGAAATCTTTCAATTTCTAGGCATCCCTTTCGCCTTTCAGGCTTCCCCTTGGGAGCTCTAGCAAGCCGTGCTCTCCAGGGTTGAGCAGAAGCTGGCCTATTGGGTTACCAAGCCTCTTTCTCTAGCTGGCGAATTCCAGGTGTGCTCTAAAATCTTGGTTGCCACCCACATCTACTATTCTTCCTGTTGGGCTCCTTCTAAAGCAGCCTACAGTAGGCTTGAGAAATTGCTTCGTGATTTTCTATGGGCCTCTTCTGAGACCCATAAGGGCTTTCATCGGGTCGCTAGGGAATTTTTTTGTCTCCCCAAGGAGTCTGGAGGGCTTGGCTTGCTCTCCACTCAACGACGAGGGACTGCTCTCTGTGTCAAGTGGATTATCCATGCGCTTACTAGGGATGAAGCATGGAAAATTCTCATCAAACATTGTATTCAGTCTGGTTTTCTTGTTCACAAACCCACCTGGAAAGGAATCGGTCTCAAACCCTTCTGGTTATGAGGGAGCCGGTTCAAATTATGGGCTCTTTTGTGGCCAAAAGTATTTGGCATTCTTGGGAAACCGTTAAGCCTTGGCTCTATTAGGCCGAAGCTGGCTTTCGTGATGGGCTCTCCATCAACCAGCATAACCTCTGGTGGTCTCCCCTTCTGGCTCATAATGGTCAACCCTTGGCTAAGTCGCCTTGGCTCAAAGCTCTCAGATTTCATAAGAAGGGCATTCATACATTGCATCAGCTCTTCCATCGGCCTACCATGCATATTTTGTAGTGGGATGCTTATATAACCCAATATAGTCTTCAAAACCAATATCGTCTTACTTTTGACGGGCTGGTGAGCGTCATTCTGACAGAAATTCTTCACAAAGTTGGCATTCGTGGGCACAAACCTTAGTGGAAAGACTAGAGATGGTTTCCAGATACTCCTCTACGGAGCTACAAGTCGCAGCTTGGTTATAGGGTTTCACCCCATTTTCCTATGATCAGTTCTTTGAACTAGAGGTGGCTTCTTAACTCCTCAGCCCATACTTGGCGTAGGTGGTTTGATGCCACTTGGCATGCAATTGTTAATCTGAAGCTGGCCCACTTTACTTGGTGTATTCTTTTCCAAGGCTTGCTTGTGGGATCTCACCTGGTTCATTTGGGGGTCTCTGACCCTCGCTGCCCTTTTTCTAGGCAGCCAGAAAGCTTCAAGCACCTTTTTTGGTTTTGTCCCAGAGCTCAGCAGCTTTGGACTTGGATTCATAATTTCTTTCAGCCTTTTAGGCCTGAACCCTTTTCGTGGCATATGGTTATGCTGGGGGACCCGCTTGGAACCCCGGCTAAGTTCACCCAACTTTGGAACACTTTTAGAGTGGAAATCCTCTTCAATATTTGGAAAGACAGAAATGCTTGTGTATTTGCTCATTCTCATTTAGATGTTAATGTGTCTCTTTATGCTAAAGTTGTTATATATTCTAATGTTATGTTACAGATTCAAGTGCAAGCCAACAAGGTTGCACTTGAAGTGGCTCACCTGCAGGTTCTCCTGGACCACTAGGGCAATGCCCCTTGTACTGTGGCTCGGATCCCTGACTCACCCTCCTTTGCTCGCGGTCGGTCGCCCTCTCAAGGCTGGAAGCGGAGTGATTCCACACGAGCTCGCTCCCAGCCTCATGCTTGATGGGATTCTCGGCCTCCCAAGTGGGCTTGTTCTCCTTCGCCGCGTCCTGGTCAGGGTTGGCACTCTAGTGGTGCACCGAGGAGTACTGGTGGCAGTTCTAGGTGGCCCTCTGATACTCTGCCTGCTTTTGGCTCTGGTTGGCCTTCCATTGGCAAAAGTTTTCCGCAACTAGCTCTCGCAATCTCACCTCGGCGCGAGGATAAAGACAAAGATAAAGATGAAGAAAAAGTTGATGATGGTTGGGGTGCTCCTTCTGACGTCACTCCAAACCCCACTAATGTATGGGGAAAACATCTAGATGACCAGGGCCCCTCAGGATCTTCTGGCACTACCTTGGCTGCCTAATTTTTTTTTCTGTTATTGAACCTCTGGGCTAGGCCCATGTGATCTTTTAGACTTTTTGGGCTAGGCCCATTCGTTATTTTAGTTTTTCTGGGCTAGTCTCATGTGACATTTGGGGTGTGCCTTCTTACCACCCGCCCCTTTTTTGTGAATTTGTAATTTTATCTTTATTAATATAGATATTTGGAAAATTCATCAAAAAAAAAATTTAATGTGCACATTTATCCATCAATTAAAATAAATAATCTAATATTATCTTTTAATGGCTCAAAATAACAAATTTTTAATTTGTAGTTGAAGTCTAAAAATTCAATCATTCCTTCATCAATTATATATCTAATATCTTATTCAAATCAACTTTGTCAAAATCTACTATCAATCAAAGCAATAATCAAATATGATTAAATTTGATTTTCATGTTGTTATGTTATTGAGTGTTTTATATTTCTTATTTTCCAATTTCAATGCTTACATAATAACATTTCTTGAATAAATGGAACAAATAGATTAAAAAATATAATTATTCATCATCCTTTATTAAATATTACTTTTCTTATTAATTTAAAAAAAAAATTAAACAAACAAATGGAAATTTTATTTATTTTATTATTAATTGTTTTAATCACAATCTTCATATTTTCTCTCTTTCACCTTTTTAACAAATTAAAATTGATTTAAATATGATTAAAAAAATTGAATTCATCCATCCACAATCTTTTAAATTAAAAAGTGATGTCATTTATCAATTCAAACAATAAATAAAATAAAATATTAGTTTTAATATTTTATAATAAATTTCAAGTAAAATATAAATAATTTTTTTGATTAAACTATTTTAATTCTAACATATCATTGATTCATTTGTTACCAACTACCTAATCAAATCTACATATTCATAAATATTCAGAACTAATAATATTAAATATAATTATATTATATTAAAAAATATATAATTTAAACCGAAGACGTATCCTATTTCAACAAGACAAAGCTAAAAAATGCAATCAAATGGTTGTTATCGTCTGTCGACTATTAAACAAATGTCATTCGTTCATCATTTTTCGCCATTTGTCCATTTTCCGTTGCTTTGCCCATCGACTATTGAACGATTTCCTGAGTTGATCATTTCTTGCAACCGACACGAACATCGTACAATGCATTTATGCTGCTAAATGCCAACATTGGCTTCTGAGTAGTGTGTGCTCAGAAAACGCATTTTTCTGATATGATTTATTGAAAGGTCATAACTCTCTTATCGTCTACTTGATTGATAAGATAGCAGGCGGTCATTTTCATTTCTATAAACATACTCTAAAACCGTCGTCACAACCTTGTTTTCAGCCCGCAGCTCGCGAAATTGGATAAATGAAAGGTCAATACCAACGAGGAAGAGTTTGAAGGAGCGGCGGGGAAAGCAGCTTCGCCAGGGCTGCTAATTGTCCTTCATTCGTATTTGTTGCATTAGCACACTCCTCACTTTTCTCTTCCATTTCCAGGTGTTCGCTTTCAATCTCTTGTTTCTTCATTTCTGAAGCCGAATTGCCATCCAAAGTGTTTTCCACTTCTTTTAGAGCAATCAGATTACTTCTTTCTTCTGTTGCAGGGAGCATCAATACCTTTGGGAGATATCTCTATGCTAGGATTCTTATCAATCTCTTCCTTCCATCCTGATTCCTGCCCCTTAGAGTCGTCGCCTCAGTAAATGCCTCCACTTCATAACGATTAGGGTTCACTTTTGTTTTTTTTAATTTATTTATTCTTGTCCATCACCGTGAATACTCTCTCCTCCCAGGCCTCAAGTTTATTGTACATGTCATGTTATTTCATTATTTGTTTTGAATTTGAGAGGGCAATGGTAGAAAATGAAAAAGGAAAGTTGGCACATTATATGATATTTTATAACTTTATATATAAGCTTCGTCATAATCCAATGATCTTATATGATCCATTGCACACTAAGGGTATAGGGAGCCGTAATTACTGCCAAAATCTTAATAATGAATGCATTTAGGTTTTAACATTATGAGATCTTGTTTTTTTTTTTTTTTTTAAATTTTAACTTATATTTAATATATAATCAAAATATTTAATTAAAAAAGTTTTTATTTATTATGCTTAATATTATATATTACATTTTTAAATAAAATTATTAATTACATAAAATATTAAAATTTATAATTAATAATTATTATAATTTTATATAATCCAAAAGTAGATCAAATTTATCTTAATTGAATTTCCACACTTCTTTCACGTACCCATTACACATTAAGGTGTGCACACTAAGGTGCCATTGCTAATTATATATATTTTGCAGTCTACTTTTAGTTGGTATTATGAGTTTTCCACAGTCTATTTGAATTCAGCTGTGTATGTTTTTTCTCTTTGTGATATAGATCACTGAATGTAATCCCAAACTTCGATTGAAAAACATAAACAGATAATCCAAAAGCTTTATTGTTGTCAAAATTAAATATTAGAAAATTAGGCAATCTGCGTTTACATGGTGAAAACGATTGCAGTCAGAGAGCGTACAGTCGCGTCCCACCTTAGAAAACGAAGAAGTTAAAACAGTGAAAATCTATATCAACAGTTGAACACCAAAATTAGCTCCTCCAAAGAAACGATTGCAGGCCACTCAAAAGTGTGGTAACAGGGTCTCTTGTCCCGTACAGCTCCAGCGTCGGCTCTTCCATCGTTTCAGCTCTGTACCCAAGAAGTCTTCAGAGGTGGGTAATGAAATTTCTGGTAGATATCATGCAGAAGCCACACCTATTTTTGAATCAGAAATGATGCAAGGCATATATATAGTAATTAAATGCTTGTAATATGGAGACAATGTATGGCTCTTTGAATGCTTGCAGAGTAGCCTCTCAGACTAGGTAATGGGAATTGCAGAGGGAAGCGTTCGACTTAATACAGGAGCCCTGATTCCACTCATTGGATTGGGTACTGCAACCAGTAATCTGAATGAGGAAGAGATTAAAGCAGCCGTGACTACTGCTCTCCAGGTACCCATTTTAGCTTTTACTCTACAAAATATCATAATTACCTTTTCCAATCTAGTTTCATCTTTTCTACCAGTTATGAATGTCTGACACTGAGGCTATCCTCTACTCTATTATAGATATTACTCTATGTCGTGTGGAGATTTTGGTTACTTCTTTAATTATTCTATGTTGTGGGTGGAAATTTCAATGTTTACAAAATTATGGGTGGAGGTCTTTTTATTTCTGTAATTTTTCTGAAGTTCACTACAGATGGGGTATGAGCTTCCTTTGCTCTATTCTACGAGTGGTGTACTTTAGCAGTCCAATTAACCTATTATGATCATCTGTAGTTTTTCTTCTTTCTTCTCTATAGGTGGGTTATAGACACTTTGACACAGCAAGCTTTTACCGCACAGAGCACGCACTAGGAGAAGCTCTGAATTCAGCTTTCCGGAGCGGGATTGTCAGGAGAGGAGATGTTTTTGTTACCACCAAATTAGCGAACACTGAACACGATGACCCAGTTGCTGCAGTCAAGAATAGTTTGAAGTATGGATTCCTTTTTTCAGATTCAGTTATCTGTTCAGTATTCACTCTATTTTGCATACCTTTTTATTGCAAATATTTCTAATATCCAGGAATTTACAACTGGAGTATGTGGATCTGTACCTTATCCACTTGCCTGTCAAGATGAGAAAAAGGATTCCAAATTCCCAGCCAAAAGAAGACGACTTTTTGCCATTAGATATAAAGTCTACTTGGCAGGGAATGGAGCAGTGCATGGAGATGGAGCTTACCAAAGCCATTGGGCTCAGTAACTTTTCCTCTAAAAAAGTTGAAGACCTACTGAGCTATGCCAAGATCCCTCCTGCTGTTGATCAGGTCATGAGTTATGGTTTCTTTTTTGAAAGCTTGCTTTCCATCTGACCCAACGGCTATCTGTGTTCATTTTAAAGTGTATACATGTTCTAAAGCATCTAAGGCACGATCATTACTTGGTATGGTGATCTTTTGCGTCAAAATGGCTTTAGTGCGTGATGATTATCGTATGCAATCACAGGTGGAGATGCATCCAATATGGCAGCAAAAGAAGTTGAGAGAGTGTTGCAGCAAGCATAACATTCATGTGAGTGCATGGTCTCCTCTGGGAGCTCCAAATACGTTATGGGGCTCTAATATGGTGATGGATAACCCCCTTATTCAAGAAATTGCCCAAAAGCATGGAAAGACTAGAGCTCAGGTATTTATTTGTTCATATTCGATTATTTTGGAATTTTTGCTTGGACATGATTTAAAAACTTAGATCAATGGTGTGCAATTGCAGGTTATTTTAAGGTGGGGGTTAGAGCAGGGAGTGAGTGTGCTGCCCAAGAGCTTCAATCCAGGCAGAATTGCTGAAAATTTTCAAATCTTTGATTGGTCTTTGACTCTGGATGATCATGACAAGATTTGCAAGCTTGAACAGTGTAAGATATCCCCAGGGCGGCAATTTGTTAATAGTACAACCAGCCCCTACAAGACCGTTGAAGAATTATGGGATGGGGAGATTTAATACAGCCATGCCCTGTGGTATAATAGTCACAAGGAATTGGCACTTATATGAAGATATTTTATAGATCTATTTACGTAATCACCTGCGAATGTTACTGTTAGATTTGGGGGACATATAATCAAGGCAATAGCTTTACTGGGTACAACTAAGTTTTCTATGGGTACTAATGTTTATAAGGAAAGATCAGAATGAGAGAATCTCTGTTTTCGGTGCTCAAGAAAGTAGTAATCTAAAATGAGATTTGTAACAAATTGTGGCAAGGTTTCATGGTGTTCTACAAACAGTTAAATCTACTAAAATTATCAATTAATATTTGAGAAGCTTTTGACGTCTATTTAATTTTTCGTGATGAAGTAGTGTTGTAAAGATGCTTTGATATATATACAAATGATGATGAGACTGTTCTAGCGATTTTTATATACTGATTTGACCCTTATAAACTATTTGTGTACAGAAAAATGCAATTCGTTTGTCTCTTCCTCATAAAATATGACCTTAGAGTTGTATTTATTGATACCATCCATTATCAACCTTTATTATTGGAAACCGAAGTCTTGAACGGAAAGCATAGAATCATTGTGTTAGCCATTCTGTCTTCATGTGTGCAACGACGATGCAGACCTGTTCCTGAACCTGCAAGTAACCTCCAAAAAGAAATAAAAAGCTCTGTTCTGATAACTAAAGCGAATCTACCCTGTTCTGTCCCAACTGAGAACTAAAAGAGCAGGATAGTCACCATTCAGTCAATGCACAATATTACATAATAAGATTGTCTATAGTATTCATTCTCAGAAAATATTACTTGAAAAACAGAGATGGCGTCTTCATACAATTTCAGACAAGCTCTCCCTCTTGTTTTCTGCATTCCTTTTCTTATCCTCTGTTCTCATGCAGCTGTTTAAGTCTATTTTCTGTTTAAAATTAAGCAGGTAAGTGTTCCCATGAATTTTTTTATTTAAGGAAATAGGATAATTTAAAATATTTTCCTTATTTTTTTGAAGCAGCAACTGCTTAAAAATTGAAAATAGGCTGTGCAAAAAATTGGGGGGCTGAAAATAAGCAGTTGTTGTAAAAGAAAAAAATGTCATGTGGTTCCACAAATTAAGTTGCCTCCTTTTTATATTTTATTTTATTTTTTGCCACAAATTTTTCCCTCCACTTTTTACCTCCACAAAATATTATTAAAAGATTTTCTGTGCTGAAAAAATTAAATTTACATTGACTGCTTAAAAATAAGCAAGAAAAATAGAATCATGAGGTCACCAGCTCCACAAAATACTGCTTAAAATATTAAGCAATGACTGCTAACCAAAATAAACTTACAACCCCATCCTTAAAAAAAAAAACTGACTAATTATCTATCCGTCCCAGCTCTAAAGGCCAGCACAGTTATTGAGTCCTATTTTTATTCTCCAAACTAAAATTAGAAAGGCATAACAGTGACAGCATCAAAACTACTGAATGGCTAGCTAAAAATAGTAGAGACAGATTCCTTTAAAAACTGAACCAACTCAACTGACAAATCGTGGGAATCAGAAGGTTAAGAAAGATGCTCCACATCATCCTCCCCTCCTCTCAGAAAGTCTAAACTTCCTAGTTCTGGAGTTGTTTGGCTGTGCTTAAGCAAGTCAGCTTCTGTGATCCACAAACTGTATGACTCTGGCAGTCTTTCCCATTTAACAAAATACAGCTTGACAGTCTTTACCATTTAACAAAATACAGCTTGTAAAAATTGGAATGTGTAGCCATCAATATACTATCCAACATTCGTTCCACGTGCTCTCTGTTCTTCTTTGGCAAATGCTTGACCCAACGATTACTTCTTATTCTGCTCATCTTCCACCTTATCATCATTTGCTCTAGTTGAATATGAATATAGGTCAGCAACATTAAAGTTAGGATTAATATCCAAGTCTTCAGGCAAATCAATCTGGTAAGCATTTTCATTAATCTTCTTCATAATTGTGCATGGTCCCGTAAGATTCCTTTCCTTGTGTAGAAGTACCATGACCATGTCTCCTTGAAAGACTTTCTTTCTCTAATGCAAATCTGCACTCTTCTTATACTGCTCGTTCATGCACTGCAATTTGAGCCTAACTTGATGTATTTCTTGGATATTTTCCACAAAATCAGTAGCTTCTTGGCTGATCTGTGGGTTTTTTTTGGAAGATCAACTATGTCTACAATTCCTTTAGGATTTTACCATAAACAATTTGAAATGTGACTTATCTGTAGACCTATTTATGCTGGAATTATAACCAAATTTAGTTTGGGTGTAACACCAAATCCCATTGTCTAGGACTGTCACCAACTAAACTCCTCAATAGATTGCCTAGACTCCTATTCACCACCTCAGTTTGGCCATCGGTTTTGGGGTAGTATGCTGAGCTGAATTACAACATGCTGTTCAATTTTTTCCACAAGATTCTCCAAAAGTGGCTTAAGAATTTGCTATCCCTATCATTGGTTATAGTTTTAGGGATGCCATGCAACCTCACAATCTCTCTAAAGAACAAATGTGCCACTTGACTTGCATTATTTGTCTTCTTACAAGGTATAAAATGGACCATTTTGGAAAAGTGATCAAGCACCACAAACACTAGATCATGACCTCTTGGAGTTTGAGGCAGTCCCAATACAAAATCCATTGAAATATCAATCTATGGTTCTTTTGGCACAAGTAAAGGCATATATAGACTTGTATTTTGACATCCCCCTTTTGCTAATTGACACACCTTGTAAACAATAACAAACTTGTCCACATCTCTCCTCATGTTAGGCCAAAAGAATTTCACTCACTAATCCAAAAGTCTTATCTCAGACACTAATCCACCTGAAGACTTTTTCTCCTTGACCCAAGGGGAATGCAAAGCTGAGATCCTTTAAACAAAAATCCATCAATTAATAAGAAGTCTTCAGAGGGATAAATATTTGTATGGTCATGACTACTTATAATTGCATAGATGCTGTCAAAATATGGATTTCTTCAAAACCAACCAGCCCATGACTCATTACAACCAATAAATGACGTCTTTTGCTTAAAGCATCGACCACTTTGGTTTTGCCACTCCTATGCTATACAACAAATAAATGAGTGATTTTTGTATGACACAGTTTTTTAGCGATTTGGATTGTAAAATGGCAACCTTATGCAGACATCTCCATAACTTGGTGCATTTACATGTTAAAAATGCATATACACTCTATAACTGGTATATCTTGTGAATATCTGCACTCAATTCCTTTGGTGGGCAGCAAATTTATTTCACTTTTTGAAAAATCTCCATGCACCCTCGTCTCCCTTGATGAATTGTCAATCTGTCACATCATACTTCACACCATTGAATTCCAAGCACAACAACCCTTTCATTCTTGTCCACATCAGTCACCTGACATTCTGGACACAACACCCTTTCATTTGACAACCACCGCAATGGGCATCCCCACAACACCAGATAGTTGTCACCTTAGAATGCCTCCATGTGGCATGTGAATGTATGGAGTACCAGTATTGTGCATAAATGGTGTAATAAAAGGTTAGTTATAGAAATGTATCAGAATGAGTGTGGGTATGGATAGGATAGGGTCAAATTTATGAGAATGAGTTTAAATGGGAAGGGGTGACGATTCGGGGAATAAGCCTAACTTTGCATTAGGCATTTCATCAAAATGGGTTCAAAATTAAATCGGAATTGTCATGGGTGTGAAATTCACAGTTACAATTATGTTAATATATCTCATTCATCTCTTAGATAAATATTACGCTAGTACTTTAAAACATCTTTATTTTATAAAATTTATTTACCTAGATTACTTAAGGATTTTTTTTCTTTTTACTTTAAAACCATCATTGTTTTATAAATGTATTTACTTAATCACTTATGGAAGTCTTTTTTCTTTTTTCAGAAAAATATTAGATAGATAGAAAAACAGATAGATCGCACTCATCTTTTATATAAATGCAATTAAGATATTTATGTTAATACTATAAAACCATCTTTAAATTATTTTATTTACTTATCATTTATGGATGTTTGTTTGTTTTTTTTTTTTGGCAGAAATATGTATATGGTCAGACAGATTGATAGATGGTTAGATAGATAGACAGATAAATAAACAGATAGATAGACAAAAAGATAGATAGATAGAAATAGACAGACAAAAAGATAGATAGATAGAAATAGACAGACAAACATATAGATAGATAAATAGAATAAAGAATACAACAGCAATGAGAAGCAGAGGGAGACAAAAGCCCCCATTAGAAGAGGGTCTCATCATGGGGATGATTAGAAAACGTCAAACCCTTCATTAGCCCTTTTGTTGGTATACATGTTAGCTTTCCTGGGAATGTGTCTAAAATCTATATTGTTATCCAAATTTTATTTCTTTCATGAATAATCTGGAATTGAACCTAGCGGAAGCGTTTTTGTTTTTCCAAAATGTAGATGGAAAGTTTCGAATCTCCATAACCAGTGAACTATATTAAAGTAGCTCTGAAAGCCATTTGAAGTCCGAATTCATAGGCCAATAGCTTAGCAATATTGTTAGTAGCCTTCCCAGTGTTGATGCAGCAATCAAGGAGTTTGGAGTTCGAACGAATCATGATCACTCCACCGGCAGCAGCAACTCTGAGATTAGATTTGGATGCCCTATCAACGAAGAGAGCAAGAAAGGAGAAATGCAGAGAGTAAGCGGGTGCAGTAGGAAAATCTTCTGGCTAGAGAATATTTGATGCCAGCAATTAATGATATACTTTTCGGCAGCAAAAAGACTTTTTGAAAACTATTGTTGCTTAAAATTAACTTTGGCATTAAATGTGATCTCTGATTTTTTTTTGAGATCAATGGTGTAGTTGCTAGAAGAGTTGTCATTGAATATTCTTTGATTTATATCCAGCCAAATGTGCCAAACACAAAACAAGGAGCTGGTGTTCCGTAGATATCTAAACAGAGGTTTCTGAGAAAAGCTGCCAATAGAGTGGTTTCTCTAGATGATAAGATGGTTCTTGGCATTTAGATTGGTACAAAGAGAAATGCCCATACTCCTGGTGAGAGAGATCCAAAATTTGAGCAGTAAAAGAGCAATCAAAGAATATTTAAAACACCTGTGACATGTGAGGTCCCATAATTCCTCTTGTGGGGAGATTGTTACCAGTCAGAATTCGATGCTGGCAAATAAGCCACTAACTCGTAAGGAAATTTTGGAGTGAAAGACATTATTCAAATACAGTGCAAAGATTTATTTTGTGGGAATTGAAACGGTAGGAAAGAAGTACCAGCACTAACTGTGTAACAACCAGTGGAGTTGAGACCTACCCAAATTAATTTATCATCCTCCTTAGGAGCCAAAGGCCTCAGTGCAGATAATTGTTGCTGAATTTGTTGCCAAAGAGCCTATTTAGGTTGAGGAAGACCATGAATGTCTTCCCAAGAAGGAAGGCATCCATCCCATTTAACAGGCCAGGCAAGTTGGATCACTTGGATATTTTGGAAGGAATGAATAAGATTAGGAGGCAAAAGACTAGCTGAGGGTACATTACTAAGGATGGAATTCTCCTAACAATGTATATTCTGATCATTACCTGGCAGCCAAGAAACTCTCATGGACAATATCAGAAGATGAGCATATCAAAATGCCAAATTCATGAAGTGTCTTTTATCGGAGAGAGGTTCTTGAGAAGCTCAAACCCATGGTGATCATTGCCATATTTATGAATGGCAATCATTTTCTAGAGGTAGAGGGGAGGGGTAATGAAAGCCCAAACTCGCTTCACAACAACAATTGGGCTTATAAGAGACACAAATCCGATGCCCAGATCTCCTCGACTTTTATCCTTGATCACATTCTTCCAGCTCGCTAAGAGTCTTGTTTCCCACCTTGCTAAAGGAAGTTTCTTATTTTTTCATCAAGTTCTTGGAGCACATATGCTAGGACGTGATACGTCATTAGCTGATGTATGGGTAGACTAGAGAGAAAACATTTGATGAGGGTGGCTGTGCCATATAGAGAAAGCCAACCATTTCTTTAACTTTGTATCCATTCGTTGAATTTTTCCAAAAGACGATTCCAACAGCCTACATGCTTCAGTGCAAAAGTTGATTGGAACCCCCGGATATCTGAAGGGACAATTCCATCATGAGGAAATTGAAGAATTTGAGAATAACTTCTTATTTCAGCATGGGAGGAATTCAGAGTATAAAATTTGATTTTAAGACTGGTAAGGGCAGTGACAGGCTCTCAAATATAGATTAGGGGAAGCTTTAATCCTTCATTTGATTTGTTCGCTTTGCTAGGAAGTATGGTATCATCAGCAAATAAAGTAGAGTAGTTTCTTTAACACCTTCGGCAACATTTTTTCCATCAATTTTGTAAACTTCTATCCACAGAAAAGACTTTGCCAAGAGATTCAACAAGAATAATATAAAGATAAGGAGAGAGGGGGCAGCCTTGACGGAGACCTCTAGAGGCCTTGACAAAAATGGAGGAAGATCCATTCACCAAAGGGGCTATTCATGTATCTTTAATCCAGTAATGAGAGCCATCTAATAAAATCCAACGGGAATCCCATTTTACTGAGAGTGCAAAGAAGGAAATTATGGTTGCCTCTGTCAAATGCATTTGGCATAAGAACTTTAATTGCAATATGTTATTTTTTTTGCTTTCCACAAGAAGTTAAATTGCAATATTCGTGGATAATCACAATATTATCAAGAATTGCTTGTCAGGAATAAGTTACCTTGCTCTTCAACAATGATTTTGCCGAGAGTTTTTAGATTCTATTGGCAACAATTTTGGAAGAGATTCTGCAGGAGTTACAAATAGAAATAGGTCTAAATATATCAAAAGACTAGCATTTTTCTCCTTAGGAATTAAGGCAAGAAAGGTGGATTTGGTAGAACCTATCATCTTACTCCCATTTTTAGTTTTTGCAATCATGAGTAGTAGATCATGGCAGATGGGATCAAAGAATTGCTGATATAAGTTATTGGTAAAGCCACGTGGGCTTGGAGACCTGCCTTCTAGAAGCTTGGAGACCACCTCTATGGAATTTATTTATGGAAACAGGTTGGCAAAGAATATCCTTGATGTCATCGGTGAAGACAAAATTGAGTCTTGAGCAATGAGGTCACTAATATTGGCTTTGTAAAGCTCATCAAAATGTTAGAAAACCACATCCATAATATTGTAAATTTAAATGGAGTGCAAACCAAAACACAAAACAAAGTATAAACACAGATTGACAGAATTAACAATGAGATGACACAGATTTTATCGTGGTTCACCATTAATGGCTACGTCCACACTAAGAGCAGAGGAATATATTTATTATCAACAACATTTTACAATGAATAAGCAGCATATATAAATGGCATATTCTATATCCAAGGAAGAAGCTGAAGAGTCAGCTAATGGAGGGAAACATTAAGTCGGTTGGGCTTCAGCACTCAACAAATCTCCCACTTGAAGTCCAACGGATGCTGACACTCACCAACCATTCCCCTGCTCTAAATTTACAGTTACTTCTTTTTAACTAGACCAAGAGAAGTCCTGGTGCATTTGAACTTCTCTTTGCCAACAACCTTGGTAAAAATATCTGTTGGATTGACCAAAGTGTCAATTTTTGCAACTTTTATCTTGCCTTCTTCAACCACCTGATGGATGTAAGGAGCATGTATGTCAATATGTTTTGAACGCCTCTGAGACGAATGATTGTGAGCCATAAAAATGGCGCTACGACTATCACAAAATAGAACATAATCACTTTGTTGACATCTCAAATCATTGAACAATCATTGTAACCAAATCATCTCCCTAGCACCTTCAGAAAGAGCCAAATACTCAGCTTCAGCAGAAGAAAGAGCAACAGAATGTTGCAGTCTTGAGACCCAACTAATGGCGGCTCCAGCAAACATAAAAACATAACCAGTAGTAGATCTTCATTTGTCTAAATCTCTGGCAAGATCAAAATTAGTGAAACCTTGTAGCTGAACATTATTTCCACCAAAATATAAAGCATAATCAGCAGTACTTTTAAGATACCATCAAATCCATTTGACTGCTTCCCAATGAGGCTTTCCGGGATTGCTCATGAACCTACTCACAACTCCCACTGCATGAGAAATCTCGAGACGAGTGGAAACCATGGCATACATAATATTGCCAACTGCAGATTTATATGGAATCCCTTCCATAAATCTTGTATCCTCTTCTGTTTCCGAACATAAATCAAAAGATAAACGAAAATGGGCAGCAAGAGGAATAGAAACAACCTTCACATCAGCCATACCAAATCTTTCTAGAACCTCGTCAATGTATGCCTTTTGTGACAACATGAGCTCCTTCTTTCGTTTATCCCTAGTGATTGTCATTCCAAGAATCTTCTTGGCTGCGCCTAAGTCTTTCATAGCAAATCTCTTAGCTAATTGTGCCTTCAACTAAGAAACAATCCTCTTACTAGTACCGGCTACCAACATGTCATCAACGTAGAGCAAGAGAATAACAAACTCACCAATAGGAAGCTGCTTGTAATAGACACATGGATCTGATTCACACCTGATGAAGTTGTGCTCAATCATGAAGCAATCAAACTTAATATACCACTGTCGCGGGGCTTGCTTGAGCCCATACAAACTGCAATTCAACCTACAATAAATATGTTCCTGTCCTTGTTGTTTAAAGCCTTCTAGCTGCTCCATGTACAACTCTTCATCAACATCACCATGTAGAAAAGTTGTCTTGACATCCAACTAGTCAAGTTCAAGATCCCAAACTGCAACCAACCCCAAAACTGCCCGGATTGTGTTCATTCTCACAACTGGAGAGAAAATCTCATTAAAATCGACACCTTTTTGTTGATCATACCCCTTTACAACCAACCTAGCATGATAACGTTTCTTTCCTGCATCCTCCTCTTTCAACTTGTACACCCAATGATTTTTCAAGGATCTTCGATTAGGCGGAAGTGGCACTAAATCCCAAGTATTGTTAGCCTGTAACGAAGTCATTTCATCTTGCATTGCCTCATGCCATTTTGCAGAATCAATTGCCTTGCAAGCCTCTTTGAAAGTAGCTGGTTTAGGTTGATCAGAAACTAGAAGTTCGGGCTCAGCCTCCTCTGAAAATAACAATTCATAATCTAAGAACTTAGAAGGACGTCTCCTCTCCCGAGTAGACCTCCTTAAATGAGGACCCTGTTCAGGTACATTTGAATCTTCCAAATGCATTTTATGTAATTGATTTTGAATATTTTCAAGTTCATGTTGCAAAATACCTCTGTTAGGAACATTATCTTTCGGACTCTGCCTCTGAATAGCCTCAAATTGCACAGTCCCCTGTGCATGCACATTTTGTTGTGGCTGCGAAAAAGAGCTTCCAATCTCAAGCCGCATTGAAGACCCAACTCTAAGAGGAAATGGTGAATCACAAAAGGGAGGCGGCATATAAGGGAGAGTAGGTTGTGCGTACTCCCTATCTCTTTGTGAAGGTTGCGCGCACTCCCTAACTCCCGAAATTCCTTGCAAAGGCTATGTGACTCCTGGTAGAGACTGGGTGACTCCTTGTGAGGACTGCACAAGAACTTTAGGAGGTAGTAAATGATGGGAGGATTGACCAAGAGGCTGCAAAACAGAGCCTCCCATCTCAAGCTGCGCCGAAGACCCATCTCCAAGAGAGTGCGCATTAGCCAGAGGAGGTGTGACAGTCACAAAAGAAGACTGTGAATGGTCAAAACAAGGCTGTAAAATATGAAAGGAAGGCAGCGATACATGTGAAGGTTGCGTAAACACTTGTGGAGGCTGCATATTACTCATAGGAGGTTGCTCAAACAACGATGTTGTATTATCTTCTTCACCATTCAGAGAAACTAGAAATGATGACATAGAAGGTGCAGGGGATAAAATAGAACTGGGTGAATAATTTATTCCACCTACTCTACCGTTTTGCAAATTACCTCCAGGTGATCCATTTGCGTGAATATTTTCAAATCATGAGAAGGGCACATATTCCTTCGTGACTACTGCCTGTGTTTGCAGAGCTGGAAAAATACGCTCATTGAAAACTACATCCCTGCTGCGAATAATTTTATTGGCAACAAGATCCCACAACCTGAATCCATATTGATCTTCTCCATACCCAACAAAAAAACACTTCCATGATTTGGTATCCAATTTGGATCATTTCTCCTTGGGAACAAGAGCAAACGCTTCACATCCGAATACCCGAAGATGTGAATAAGAGATTCGCTTTACGAGCCACTCCTCCTCTAGAATACCAAAATCTAATCGGGATAAAGGGCTCCGATTAATTAAATAAATTGTCGTACTGCAAGCTTCAGCCTAGAACTCTTTACCCAATCCAGCATTGGAAAGCATACATCGTGCTCTTTCCAAAATTGTTCTATTTAACCTTTCTGCAGCCCCATTTTCTTGAGGTGTAAAAGGAACAACTTTGATTCGACGAATACCATTGTCAGCACAAAAATTATCAAACTCTAGTGAGCAAAATTCACCACCATTATCCGTTTGCAAACATTTGATGTTATGTCCACTCTGATTCTCAACTAAAGCTTTGAAAATTTTGAATTTACTGAAGACTTCAGATTTCTTATTAAGCATAAAAATCCAGACCTTCCTAGTGTAGTCATCAAGGAAAGTTACAAAATAGTTGGCCCCTCCAAGAGAGGTTACCTCAGTCGGTCCAAAGACATCCGAATAAACAAGCTCCAAAGGTGAAGTATGCTTTGTACGTCTCATCTTCAAGAAGCTAACCCTCTTCTGTTTGCCATAAAGATAATGTTCACAAAATTCCAAATCCACTTATTTCAAACCCAATAATTGATCTCTTTTGACCATCACTTCAAGGCCTTTCCTACTCATATTTCCAAGACGTTGGTGCCAAAGAACGGTCTTGTCTGTCAGTGCCATAGCAGCTCCCACTTGAGAGTCATTCTCAGAAACATATAAGTTGCCCACTCTATCTCCTTTAGCAATCTGTAGGGCATTCTTAGTAACTTTCCATGAATCTGGAAGGAAAGAAGTATAGTAGCCTTGTGAAAAGAGTTGGCTTATAGAAATCAGATTCTTCTTTAATTTTGGAATACGTCAAACATCTTGCAAAAGCCATGGGCTTCCATTCTTGGATTGTAATAGAACATCACCTTTACCAATGATCTCCAAAGATTTGTTATCTCCCAAGTAAACATTCCTGAACTGTCCTTCTTGATAATTAGAAAAAACATCCGTACAAGAGGTGGCATGGAAAGATGCACCCAAATTTAAAACCCACAAATCTGAAGTGATTTCACTTACAGACAAAACCAAAACACTATCATCGTGTTCATAGACAACATTAGCCTCGCTGTTTTTAACCTTCTCTTGTGCCTTCTTATAAGAATAACAATCTTTTTTAGTGTGACCAGCATTACCACAAAACCAGTAGTCGCCAATTCTACCTCTGGAGTTAGACCTTTTTCGTAGATTTCGATCTTCTCCTGTTATTGTCTTTGCCTTTATGTCAAGGTCTTCCTCTACTAACAATAGTTAGGGCTTTGCCGAAAGAAACTTCTTGGTTCTTTCTTCGCATATCTTCGCTGAGAATTGTGGCTGCTACATCATCAAACTTCAATTTATTTTTGGCTGCAACTGAAGTGCTCACAGCCATTACAACTCCTTCCCATCTATTAGGCAACGAACACAACAATAAGATTGCCTTAATCTCATCATCCAGGCTAATGCCCACTGAAACTAATTGAGTAACCAATGTGTTAAATTCATTAAGGTGGTTGGACACAATTCCACCTTCTTTCATTTTCAGGTTATACAACCTTTTCATAATAAAAACCTTATTAGATGTTGAAGCCATCTCATACATCAAGGAAAGTTTATCCCACAATTCCTTTGAAGTCTTTTCTGTTGAAACATTAAACAAAACATTATTGGACAGCGAGAGGAAAATTGTAGCTTTTTCCTTCCTGTCTAGCTTCGCCCACTCTTCATCTACCATCGAACTTGGCTTCTTTGCTTTCCCTTCAAGTGCGAGTGAGAGGTCCTGCTTTATCAACAATGACTCCATTTGCACCTTCCACAGACTAAAATTCTAACCTGAGAATTTCTCTATCTTTGCTTCCTCTATAATTCCGAAAATTCAACACTGAATTCCCAATCAGCTATACCGTCACCATATAGCTCTAATACCAATTGTAAATTTAAATGGAGTGCAAACCAAAACACAAAATAGAGTATAAACACAGATTGACAGAATTAACAATGAGATGACATAGATTTTATCGTGGTTCACCATTAATGGCTACATCCACACTAAGAGCAGAGGAATATATTTATTATCAACAACATTTTACAATGAATAAGTAGCATATATAAATGGCGTATTCTATATCCAAGGAAGAAGTTGAAGAGTCAGCTAATGGAGGGAAACATTAAGTTGGTTGGGCTTCAACACTCAACAAATATTGCACTTTCACTTATGATGATATCTAAAATAGAGAATAGAATAACAAAGAAACTCACATATTTATTCACCAATAGGTTACAAATCTATAGGTGAATAAAACTCAACAGTCTGCGTATAAAACAACTAACTCATTTGATAGTATATTATAGCTGATCGATAGCAAACTGGGCTGAAGACAACAAACTGAACTTAACATATAACAACCTGGACATGTCTCCATTAAGCTATTGACACATGTTCACTATTAGTAACACATACACAACATGAATACAATTCTGATATGAATTATTCTAACATTTCCCATTAAGGAATAACGGAATTTTGATGGACTCCTAGCATATCTCTATATGATATCATTTGTGTTACAATATTGCAGATCTATCTCTTGTGATTGAATCTTTCGTCTTACAAAATGATGTTGAGTTTCAATGTGCTTTGATCTTGGATGATAAATTGGATGGTTTGCCAACTTGATTCAAACTTTGATAATCACATTTGAATGGAGTTGGTCCTTCCTTTTGTCCCATATCTTCAAGAATTTGCCTTAGCCAAATAGTTTCACAAGTAGCAAGTTACACAATTCTTTGTATTCATCTTCAGTAGATGATAAATAAATATTCGGTTGCTTCTTATTGCTCCTAGAAACAACATTGGATCCTATGTCAAAATGCATAACCAGTTTTCGATTTACGATTATATAGATCACTTGCCCAATTAGAATCCGAATAACTTATTAACTCAACATTCAAATGGTTAGTATATTCAATGCCAAAATTTATGGTACCCTGCAACTATCAAATGAGTCTCTTTGCTACTTTCCAATGAGGCTCAAGAGGCTTAGCCATGAATTGGCTAAGTATGTTGACTAAATATGCAATATCAGACCTTGTAGTGGCCAAGTAGTTCAAACTTCCCACCATTTGTCTATACAAAGTCCCATTAACTTTTGTAGTACCATTACCACTAGAAAACTTAACATTTTGTTCTAATGGAGTACATACAACTTTATAGTCTTGTATATTAAATATTTGTTGATCAACTTATTTACGTACTTACTTTGAGTAATCAAAGTCTTACCATCTTGTCTTAATACTTCAATTCCTAAACAATAATACATTTTTTCAAGATCCTTCATTTCAAATTCTTGTGATAAATCTTTTTTATTTCATTAATCAACTTTGTAATACTTCTTGTTATGATTAAGTCATTCACATACAATGAAATTAAAACAACATTCTCGTGTTCATCTTTCTTTATGTACAAACTTGGATCATTTTTACTTTTGATATACCCTTGTTGAAAGAAGAATTATCAATTTTCTCATTCCATGACCTTGGTGCCTATTTGAGACCATACAATACTTTGTTTAACTTGCATACCAAATTTATTTTTTCCTTTTTTTACAAAGCCTTCAGGTTGAACAAGATATATCTCTTCTTTTAAATCACAATTCAAAAATGTTGGCCTAACATCCATTTGATACATATCCCAATTAAACTTAGTAGTAAGTGCAATCATGAGTCTAAGAGTATTCATTTTAACAACAGGTGAAAATATATCTTCATAATCTTTTTTTGTTTTGTTTTGTGAATAACCTTTTGCAGCCAATCTAGCTTTGAATTTATCAATAGTACCATAAACTTTAAACTTAATTTTGAACAACCATCTAGAGCCCATAGGAATTTTATTTGTAGGTAATTCAGTTAGTTCCCAAGTGTCATTATACATAACTGAATCATATTCTTCTTGCGTAGAATTCATCCATTATTTATGATCCTTAGCTTCGTCATAATTATGAGGTTCATCTATACTCATTACTTGGGCCATTAGAGCATAGTCATTATACCTGGTCAGTTCTTTGATTTTCCTCATTGATCTTCTTAATGCTTCATTATTGGATGGAGTCTAGCTTCACTTTGCATTGTTCTGTGACCACTTTGACCATGAGTTTTTTGATCTTCAATATCCAAACTTTCACTATCTTCTTCAAATAGTTACCATGAAGTAGTGTTTTCTTCCTTTTCTTCCTTTTGAACAACATCTGCAAATTCATGAAATATAACATCTCTACTAGCAAAATTATTTAGTAGGATTATACATTTTGTAGGCCTTATGATCAACACAATAACTAATGAATATGCATTTGATTGACTTAGCATCAAGTTTCCTTCTATTTTCTTTTGGAATATGACAAATTGCCTTACTTCCAAAAATTGTCAAATGGCTAACAATAGGTTTAGTACCAATGAAAGCCTCAAAACGAGTTTTTTTTGTTAGATACTTGGTCTTTGATTCAACAAATAAATAGTTGTACTAACTACTTCAACCCACATATATTAGGGAGATACTTTCCTTTGAGCATAGTCCTAGCACACTCAATTATTGTTCTATTTTTCCTTTCATTCACATTGTTTTGCTCTAGACTATGAGAAATTGTGTATTGCTTGATAATACCATTATTTTTACAATATTTCACAATTTTTTTGAAGTGTATTCCCCCCCTTGATTTGATCTAAGAATCTTAATATCATGATTTTTTTTCCACCATAGTTCTAAATTCTTTAAAGCATTCAAACACTCGACTCTTATTTCTTAAGAAATAGATCCAAGTATATCTAGTGCTATCATAAACAAATAGAAGAAATTAATAAGCTCCCCCAAGTGACTTGGTTTGCATGGACCACACACATTTGTATGCCCTAATTTAATAATATTTATTTGCCTTTGATTTGACCTTATTGGAAATTCATTCCTACGTTGTTTACCAATGCATGGGACAAAGAAATGAGGTGAGGATTGAAAGATCCCATTGTTGTCCCATGCCTTGAGCTGATCATGGAAGCGAGAGAGCATTATTATAAGCATTTCAAGAAGATATTCTTAGCAGATGGGAGAGTATTAGAAGATTTATCTCTTGAATCTATTACTCGAGCATTTGGAGTCCCTTCTTTCTCAAACATGATAGTTGCAACCAAGGAGATTGTCAAAGGAGTGTACAAGGAAAATTTTGAGAAAGATCTTACAGTCATCAATGATCATTGGATGAAGAAGCCTAGAGAAAATGCCAACAAATTGCAAAAGAATCTTTACCAGAGTGACTTCATTAATGAAGTCAATGATTTGGTTACTCTTTCAAGAGTAGAGTAATGGGCATGATCTCAACATCTATTTTTGATACTTGGATGTTTTATTTTGTAGAGGGGATACTATGGGGTCCTACCAAATTTTAGTGGGCCAAAATAATGATAATTTACATAATCAGTTCATACAAGTGAATCAGACCTGCATGACCTCATATATTTTCTATCTCCTAGCTACTAATTACATGTATAGAGGTTTAACTTGCAAGGGTAATGTGGGTACATGCCCTAATGAGTATAAAGTGTATGATTACTACCCTCAGTTATAGGCCCAAAACACCAAGAACCATTATAAGAGGGTAAATTATGATACCTCCATCATGTTCATTGCTAGAACATTGCAGGGTGATCTTAATAGGAAGGCTCTCCTCTTTAGCAATGGAGATGCTCAAGAGGTTTGGATACTAGTTTATCTAGTTTCCAAAGTTTACATATTTCAGAATGGAGGGTTTCTCAGGTGCTCCATATAGGCTCCCAAATACTTGAATGATAAAATTTTTATGTTAGAAATTATTAGGAAATTATGTGCATCACATCATTTGTTGCACGAGAAGCATAGAGCAGGAGTTCCCTATCCCTTGAAATTTGGAAGGGGTTTATATGCATGTCCCTCAACTCCCTCGGTTGAGCATTCAGATAAGGAGATTCAAACCTTTGGATTCAACTTCCATAGTTGGAAGGAGAATTTTGATACATTCGATAAAATGAAGAAACAAGTAGGAAAGCAATATGCTCATCAATTGCATATTGAGGATTTTTGAGCTAATTGTGCTAATGATCTTGAGGTCAAAAAGAGGTCATACATGAGGGTGGTGGTAGAGTAAATTCGTACTCTAGGTCACTTCAAGGTGCCTGGCCAATTGGAGGACGATGGAAAAACCCTCGATGAAGAGGAATTTAACAAAATGGTTGACCAACCCATGATCCCTCTATTGGACTAGACTCCAAAGAAGAAGAAACAAACATTGATGTGATTACCCAGCCTGTGTAAAGAAGAACCAAGAGGTGGGTTGACACTTGGGTATTAGGTATAATGGCATAAGGGGATGAGTTGACATATGGTGAGGAACAAAAGGGATCCCTATTCAGTGACAGAGAAAAAATTGAAGATGAGGGAGATTTAGGTACAAGCTCAACAAGTAAGGAGGTTGCCACTCCTTCGAAGGCTAAGGGAAAAGGAAGAAAAAACATAGAAGAGAGGCACCTGATAGAGATGCCTAGTGTTTATAAAAGAAAGGTTGGTGAGGCAAGCAAGCCTCCACCAAAGAGAGAAAAGAAGGGTGACACCACTACAATGGAGCCGATTCCTAAAGAGGTAAGGGAGCCTTCACCTCCATCTCCACCTTCCACCTCAATTCCTCCATCCCCTCCACCTTCTTCTATGCCTTCATCCAGATCCACTGCCATCCCCTTTGCTTTCACTCGTCCACCCATTCTTTCCTCGCCTCTTGCAATTGACATTTTCATCCATCTCACTACTTCCATTCCCACTCCCTCCACTTTTTCTATCCCAATGGAGTCATCTCCTTCCACATTTTATACTTCCCCTCTTCATCTTCCTCACTTTCATCCCCACAATTAACCATCTCCACTCTATCGCCTACCATTCCTTCCATGTCCTCTCTCACTTTCCTCAGTCGTCCAAAGACTTTCATGTCTCATTTGTCCAATCTACCCAAAGAATTTGCAGATGTTCTCCTCTCACCAAAAAATAGAGTTATGATCAATCAAGTTGCACAAGCTGCCTCTTCTCAAGATGTTTTGGAGCCTCCAACTATGGAGAGTGTAGATCAATTTTTTAAGGAGATACAAAGATAGGAGAGGGAGGATATGGCGGGACTTCCCACGATGGAGGAAGCTTCAGTTGCTCCGCAACACTAAGAGAAGCCTTCTAAGGAAGTTTATCTTTCTCTCCCTCTTTATCTATATTTGTATCTCTCCTTATCTCTCTATCTCTCCCCCTTCTACCTCTTTCCCTATCTTTACCTCTCCCTCTATCTATCATGGTCTCTATCTCTCTCCCCTTGTCTCTTACGCTCTCTCCTTCTCTCCCTCTCTCTATCCCTCCCTCTCTATCTAACTCTATTTTTATCTCTATCTCTTCCTTTTATTCACCCTCTGTATATCTCTTTATCTCCCTCTCCCTCTCCATCTATACCTCTTTATATAACCCTATCTCTCCCTCACTCTATCCCTATGTTTCTCTCTCTCTCTCCCTTTCTATCTATATTTATCTATCTATGTCCCTTATCTCTCTTTATCCCTCTCTAGTTATCTCTATCTTTCCATCTTTTCCTCACTCTATACCTATCTATCTATCTTTGTCTCTCCCTCTCTATTTCTATTTCTATATATGTTTATTATCTCTCTATTTAACTGTCTCTCTCTCTATATATATGTGTATATATATCTCTCCCTCTCCCTCTCTTTGTCTCTTTATACCTTTTTGTCTCCTTATCCCTCTCTATCTTTCCATCTCTCTTCATCTATCTTTACATCTCTTTATATCTACCTATCTCTCTCCCTCTCCCTTTATCGCCACCTTTATCTCTATCTCTTTATGTCCCTTATGTATCTCTATTTATACCTCTCTCTCTATAGCTCTCACTCTCTCTATATCTCCATTTAAGTATATCTTCCTATCCCTCTACCTCTCTTTATATCTATCTCTCCTCTTTCTATTTCTATCCCTCTCTAGCACTATCTTTATATGTATCTACCTCTCACTCACTCTATCAACATCTTCCTATCTCTCTTTAAATCTCTTGTTGTCTTTCTCTCTCTATATCTTTGTCTCTTTATATATTAGTCACCCTCTCTCTATCTTTATCTCCCTATTTCTCCCTATATCTACCTCCCTCCTTTTACCTCTTCCATATCTTCTCTCCCTTTCTTTCTCTATATCACCCTCTATCTACCTCCATATATGTCTATATCTCCCCTTCTATCTCTCTGTCTCTCTCTTCCCCTCTCACTCCCTTTATCTATCTCCCCCTCTCTCCTTATCTCCCTCTCCCTCTGTATCTCTCCATCTATCTATATCTCTCTTCTTCTCCCCCTCTATATCTCCCTCTCTCATTATATCCCTTCATCTCTCCATCTATCTCTATCTCTCCACATTTCCCTCTCTATCTCTCCCTCACTCTATCCCTCTCTCTCTTTATATCTCTCTCTCTTTATCCCTATCTATCTCTCTTTTTCTCTTTCTACCTTTATTTCTCCTCCCTCTCTATCTCTCCCTCTATCTCCATACCCCCCTCTCTCTCTCCATATCTTTCTATCTCTCTCCCTCTTTCACTATCTCCCTATCTCTCTTTATCTCTCTCCCTCTTTATATCTCTCTCTCTTTATCCCTCTCTATCTCTATCTCTCCTTTTCTCTTTCTACCTTTATTTCTCCTCCCTCTCTATCTCTCCCTCTATCTCCATACCCCCCTCTCTCTCTCCATATCTTTCTATCTCTCTTTATCTCTCTCCCTCTCTCTATCTTCATCTCTCTCTTTGTCTCCCCCTCTCTATATCTCTCCATCTATTTCTCTCTCTATCTCTACCTCTCTCCCTTTTTTTTTCCCTATCTATCTATATCTCCCTCTTTATCACTCTCTCTCTATATTCCTCTATCTCTTTATATCTCTCTCCATATCAATCTCTCTCCTCTCCTCTCTTTATCTACCCTTCTCCATCTCTTTATATGTATAGGCTATATCTCCCTCTCCCTCTCTCCATCTCTATACATCTCCTCCCCTCTCTCCTTCTATCTCTCCCTCTCCATATTTCTATCTCTCCTGCTATCTATCTCTTCCCCCCTCTCTCTTTCGATCTTTGTCTTTGTCTCTTTATCTCTACCTACCTCTCTCTACCTATCCCTCTCCCACTCTCTATTTCTATCTCTCTATCTCCCCCTCTCCCTATCTCTATCTCTCTTGCTATCTATCTTTCCCTCTCTCTTTCTATCTTTATCTTTGTCTCTTTATCTCTACCTACCTCTCTCCCTTTCCTATCTCTCTCTTTATCTCCATATTTTTTCTATACCTATCCCTCTCCCACTCTCTATTTATATCCCTCTATCTCTCCCCCCCTCTATCCCTCCATCTAAATCCCTCCTTTTTTCTCCATCTCTCTCTACCTCTCTCTATCTCTAACCATCTCTCACAATCTCTATCTTTCCCCCTCTTTCCCTCTATCTTCCCCCCTCTTTATCTCTCTATTTTTCCTATATATATATATATATATATATATATCCTTCTCTATCACTCTTTATATCTCCCCCTCTCCATCTTTCTATCTATCTCCTCTCTCCCTCTCCTCTCATTATCTCTCTATCTTTCTATCTCTCCCCCTCTCTCCCTCTCTCCCTCTATATTTATACCTCTCCCAAGCTCTCTCTATCTTGATCTCCAACTCCTTCTTTCTATAAATATCTCTCCCTCTCCCTCTCCCTCTTTCTATCTATCCCTTCTCTCCCTCTTTCCCTCTCTCTTTATTTCTCTATCTCTACCCATCTCTCCATCTCCCCCCTGTCTCTCTCTCCCCCTCTCTATCTATCTCTCCCTCTACCTATCTCTTATGTTTTCCATCTCTATCTCTCTATCTCCACCTTTCTTCATATGTATACATTTGCATGCAACTCTTTTTTTGGGACCCAAGTGTTGAAATATATTTTTCCTTATCATTTGCATTACATTTATTATTATGTTTTCCTTGATACATGAGTAATTCATTTTTGATAAGGATATCCTAAAGGCATAAAATATCAAACTTAATACATTAACTATAGGTTTTGCATTTTGAGGAGCTTTAGGCCCTACTTTGTCAAGCTATTTAAAAAAGAATGTGTATAAACAATTTTATATTTTCATTATAAGCTCACTTAGTCTCATAAATTTATAATTCTTCTCTCAATTGTTCTTTCTTATACCATTTGATACATTGATATAACATATGAGGTATTTATTTACATTGTTCTATCCATGGTTGACCAAGTAATATATCACATCTCTTCAAAGAAAGATTAACATGACAAAACTTATTCAATTTTTGAAAAAACCTCTAAAAGAAAGATAATGCATCCCATTGTTTCATTCATTATGTCATTTATCATTTTTAATGGGACTTTATAATTTGTTTAAGATTTTTTTTAAATATGATTATTAAATAAGAATTTCTCCATGTAAACTTTAAATTCACATGTTGGAAAATAATTAGTATATATTTTTAAATTCTAATTAGGTTGAGCCACTAAATGATTTCTCCCATCATTAAAACTTGTTTTTTTTTATGAATACATGTGTCATAAATTATTAATTAAAGATAAATAGTACACATATTCACAAAAAAAAAGTTTGGGTGGTAAGAAGGCATACCCCGAAGAGTCACATGGGCAACGCTTAGATAGCATAAATCATGAAAAAATAATAAAACGCCACTAAGCGGCCATAGTAGTGACAAAAAAGGGAGGTGGGTCCTTGTCATCTAGCCTACCCCATACATTAGTAGGGTCCAAAGTGATGTTAGGGGGGTCCCAACCATTGTCATGTTTTTCTTTATCTTCTCGTCAAGAGGGAGAAATCACTAGATCCAACCATGAAAACCATTTGGAAGTATCAATCGAGCAACCAAAAGCTTCTCCAAAAGCTCCACTAGAGGGCTAGCTAGAAGCACCATTTCCACCTCTAGAAGCTCCTCCAAAAGGCCAACCCAAGTCAACCCAAGGAGCCAAGGAGGGAAAACACCTGTGAGGATGTGAGCCGTTGTGATGAGGGGCCTATGAATGGGGATGAGCCTGAGAGTCCTTGGTAGAGCCACTCCTACCCCGATGTTGACCATGTGGAGGCAAGTGACCTTGAGGGGAAGCGGGAGAGGGAGGCACATGAGCAACCATGTAGGGGGGATTTCCCCAATGGTCCAAGAGCTCCCGAAGGTGAGTCACCTCAAGCTTAAATTTGTTAGCTTGCACTTGAATATGCAATAGTACATTAGAACATATAATAGCTTTAGAATAAAGAAATACATGTTTATCAATCTGGCTATGAGAAAAAATTCCAGGAGTTTCTATCTTTCCAAATGTCGAAGAGGATTTCCACCCTGAAAGTGTCCCAAATTTGGGCATACTTATGGGGAAGACAAGGCCCATTGCCCAATAAAACCATATGCTAGGAGAAAGGCTTAGGCCAGAAGGGTCGAAAGAAGTCATGAATCTAATTCCACAATTGTTGAGCTCTAGAGCAGAACCAAAAGAGTTGCTTGAAAGACTCAAGTTGCCCAAAAAAAGGGCAACGAGGGTCATGAACTCACATTACTACCAAAAAGTTCTTATACCTTATTCTTTAAACTAATACAATGTTATATAACTTATGCCCTTAAACTCTATGATGTTAAAAAAACATGCTCATCATATTCCTTAAGAGACCATCTAGATGGATCCATTGGTCTAATGAGAGAAAGAAAAATTATATTAGCACCTTCCTAAGTTTGAAGCACTTTCTCTAAAGACTCATTCAACTTAATTTCTTTCCATCTCTATATCTCTATCTATCCATACATCTATCTTTCTATATCTATCTATCCTCCCTCTTTTTCTCTTCATATCTCCCAATATATTTCTTAATCTCTATCTTTCTTTCTATATCCCCCTTTGTCTCTTTCTCTTTTTCTCCCTCTCTCTTTATCTCTATCTCCTTCTTTCCCCCTCTCTCCCTCTCTCTCCCTCTCCCTCCCTCTCTCTTACCCTCTCATTTCTATATCTCCCCCTATCTCTTTATCTATCTATCCACCATATTTCTTTTTATCTCTCCCTCTCTGTCTCTATTTATCTCCCTTTCTTTCTGTTTCCCTTTGTCTTTATCTCTCTCTATCTCTCCCTCTCTATCTCTTTCTGTATTTTCCCACTCTCTATCTTTCTATCCCTACTCCTCTCCATCTCGCTATTTCTCCATCCCTCCCTCTCTATAAATCCATCTTTCCATATTTGTCTCTTTTTGTATCTATATGTTTCCCCATCTCCCTCTCCCTCTCTCCCCCATCTCTCTCTATTATCTCTCTATCTCTCCCCCCTCTCTATCCCTTCTCTCTCTATGTATATATATCCCTCTTTCTAACTTTTTCTTTCCCTCTCTCTAACTCTAACTATCTCCATATAAATATTTATGTTTTCTTGAAACTGTATATAACACAATTGTATTACAAATTACACTTATTTTTTAAGGCACTCACATTTTGTCTTGGTAATTACCAAGCCATAATGTGAGTGTATTATATAATTATTTTCATTGTATTTTCTTCAATTTTTTGACTTGGCCATATTTTTGTCTTCCAATTAGGTGCACCCACCCACCACATGGAACACATTTGGAAGGGCATTAGAATCCTCAATTTCTTATGTTGTAATAGGTAATACATTAATTTGCCAAAGTAGAGAAATCAATTACATTTAGGCCAAAAAAATGTATTCTAGATATTTTTCCATTAGGGAAAGTCCCTATCTTATTTTTTTCATGATCCAAGGTTTGATAACCATGAGAAACTAAATAAAATCCTTAAGGATCATATTCCCAAGAAAGGGTATCAACCTTGACCAAAGAACAACATGGTGTCACATCCCCATCAACTATCCCCACGGTGGATGTTAGAGAGTAAGGAAATAATAAAATAATAAATACCAAGAAAATAAATGGGAAGGCGATCACTCTAGTTTAAGGGTTCAAGAAATTCGAGCATTTATATGAGTTGATCTCCTCCATACGGTAAAGAGACAACTTGAAATAAATAAGGATGGCTGCACAATTGATAATAATTGCATTTCACCTCTTTGACCATCTAGAAAATTGTAGGGTAAGGACGAGATATGACACACAAGATAGGAAAATAGACCCATGACCCTTAATAAATTATATTTTGGCTTTGTTTTAAAGGGGAAGGCGAAGTAGGGGAGAGGGGCCAGTAGTCGTGCGGGCTAACTTTGTCAACATGTAGTGATTGACTGGAATATCGTAGGATCTTCATTTTTTTTTTGAAATGTGGACTAGCCTCTTATCTATCTATAACTAAGGTTTGGAGGTGTGACTCATCATGCAACTTGCCACATCAACACATCTACAAAGAAGTGTCCAAAATTTTTTTTTTTTAAGGTTCGACCAAAACTTAATCATGGTACCCCTAGTAGTTGAACACAAAAATATCATTGTTGCTTGTAGAATATTATTTTTTTATTTAAAATAAAACTTATATGCAACCTAAATGGACCAAATACCTATTGGTAACCATAAATCTTTGTTATCTCTAGCTTTTATATTCAACACAAATAGACCAATAGTTGAACACATAAAAATTATTTGTTGTTATACAAACAACACTCAATTATTTAAATTACAACTTATATATGAAACAAAAATGAATCAATAGTTGAACACTATTTTTTTTTTAAAATCCTTCACATTTATTTAAAAAATACATAGTATTTATTGTGCTCACTTTTTATATTTGTGATAGGACAAACTATTAATATTAAATACTCCAATGCTTGTACATTGCTACCCCAATAGTTGTACACATAAGAACAATATTTGTTCATATGATAACAAGTAATTAAATGAGTGTCTTATTTTATCAAATGAGCATTTAATTGTATAAATGAGTTATAATGGATAGTTAAGATATTTTATTTGAGACAAAAAAATATTTATTTCACTTGTTCATGAATTCATTTATGTTTTTTTTACTTGAACAACTATTGGTCCCATAATGTCACATATTTGGTAATATTTTGATTAATATGTGAAATGAATAAATACAAGATATAATATTAATTCATTCTAGTATTGATATGAATAATCACAATTGACTGTGCGACTATTGAACCCCGCACCACTCCCCTAACTTACGAGGAGACGACCCAAAATAAATGGGAATGACACGAGTATGTGATGGATTGGCCAACAACATGGCATCCCTGACCTGGAGTCGTCCATAGTTGCAAGTTGGGGGTTATTTTACACACAAGATATCTCAATCTTGGAGGGAGGACCTCAATAAAGATGCGTCAGAGCAAAACTGAAGGGGGGGGGCATCAAGAAAATTGCACAAGAGAGAGAGTAGGAGGGCGTGATATTTTGGTGAAGGCCTGTGCAGAGTAAGCTTGGAGGAAGGGTGTAATGGTTTAAGGAAAAAAAAACCATAGAACACGAGAAGCCGAGGAGCGAAGGAAGAAGTCGCGCAGGAAAAGAATGCAGAGTATGGTGACAAAGAGAATGCAAGAGTAGCGGTTTTTTAGCATGGAAAGAAGAGAATTAATGGAAAGCATAGGAGCCAAATGGGGTTGTTGAACAGGCAGTAGAAACTTTCAAGCAAATGCAATTGGTGAGAGAAAAGCAATATCCTCCATGCCTACGCTGAAATGGGAGCTCATGAAATAGATCATGGATAACTACCAGGGCATAACGGTCAGAGGAACTATAGACGCACAGATTTGGAAGAAAATATGAGGAAGAAAAATGCAAAGAATCAAGAGGATTTCAAAATTCATAGCCCTTTGGGACTGGCTTCTTGTGATTCAAGAGTGTGGACATAGCGTAGTGGGATGAACTTAGACAGAGGCAACACAATGGATTTCAACGCATACTTCAACATATCTTTTCCATTGTTTCCAGAGATAAAGTACACTCGTCCTCCACATTACCTTCCTAAAACTAGTGGTTCATCCAGAAGCATCCACTTCCACAATTGGAAAATAATTGCTAGTGTTTTGTCATCTACCGATCTTTGAGACTTTTCTTAAATAGTTCATATTTCATATGCCTACCTTCGTTTTCCTTAAGAAAATTCGTTATATAATTCACATTCTTGTGCATGACTATTAATTTTATTATGCATGCCTAGGGAGTTGTTGCAGGTGGAAGAGGGGTTAAATATGTCTCCCTCTGCACAAACTTAGGGTAACCTATAAGCAAAACTGTGAAAGCCTAGACAAGACCTGTGAAATGATTGACAAAATAGATGATCTAATGTGGTTTTAGGAAATTACCTGCAAATTACGTTCAAATTAGAGATTGGAAAGAGGGCATGGATTCCCATCAAAGCATAATTGAGACATATTTTTGTTAGATGTGATGGTGAATGCCACCTTGTATCAGCATTGCCCTAACAAAATTTATGCACACAATTTAATAGAGAATCTAGGCACAAACTCTCGTGAATATGTTTAGAAAGTTATACATTTTTTTATAGCTTTTGAAGCATGGAATTGGAATTGTCTAATGTCGTAATTGAAAATGACTAAATAAAAGTGATTTATGTTTATTTGTGAAAGGTGGGATAATTATAAATTAAATAGTATTTTTAATGGTCTTAAATGAAATAAACATTCTTTATAAGTATTTGGGAATCAAACCTAGGGGTAACCAATATTAGTATGGTGCTCAAGAACTTGAAAAGTTAGGATTATGATAAGTTCATAAACCAATAATTTACTATAATCAAGGGTTAAATTATTCAAATATCCAAGTGATTAGAATTTTGAGTAGACATTAAGTTCAATACATCTCTATGTTGAGACTTTAATAAAACCAAGGTGGTAAGAGTCCTAGATCAAATCTTTAGTTGCAAGATAACCTTATAATATTAACCATGTTAATATGAGCCTTGACACTTGGTTGCATAATACTGAAATCAAGGGTGACTTCTTATAGTGGCACTATGACCATACCTTATTAAACATATCCTTAGTATTGAAACACAATACTTTTGATAACCCATTGATACCTTGGTAAATGATTTATATGATAGCATGATGTCTATCAAACTCTTAGATACAAGAACCATTATCCTGAAATTATTATACTTATAAGGAATCACAATATAAATTGCATACCCAATAGACATAAACTATCTTAAATTTGACAATGTGGTCAAGATTGAGTTAGGATATAAATCCTACATATCCTCTCTTGAAACTTTACAAATGACCATTAAGGTTAGGTTTAGACTGAATGCAACTATGAATAAACTATTTAGTCTATTAACTAGACTACCATAAGAATATGGGGTTGCACCATAGGGTAAAGGATATTAGAAGATCGAGAATTGTAATCACAATATTATCATTGGGTTTATATTTTCATATGTTGGTCCAACGAATATAGTGTTTCCAAATTTCTTAAGTAGGATTCAAGCATTAATTATACTTAAAACAATATTATACATATTATTGGATGCCCTTCAAAGATATCTATTGACCCCTTGATATTGAATCTAATATATAAGTTTCAAATGGAAGTGCTTTCCTATGGATTTGTGTGAACCAAGGTAATTGGTTTAAAGTAATAAGCCTAGTTGAGCTAGGTCAATGAGATGAAAATATAAAAGAGTTAGGATGTTCAAACAGGATTGTAAATGAAATGGGTGGAGTTTGATCCAATACCTTGATATACTTAAGGGGGGGTGAGACCTTGGGTTATGGGAACTTGTGCATAGGTATCCTTGAGAGACATTGTAAGGAGAACTATGTGTGACTTTGACTCATTTGGAAGCAGGAATGTAGGCAATCCTTGGGTGAAGGATGCCCCTATGACTTCAAGTTTGTAGGGGGAGGGCTTAGGGGGGAAACTCCAAGTGTTGGGGTTGTTCCTAAGTGGTTGACCTTTCTAGTTTCCTCCTCCATAAGCTTCAGTTGAGGCTGAAATGGGTATGAAATGAGTAAAGGGAATCTAATAATTGGTATTTAATGTATGATGTGCTATGAATAGTGAATGAATAAAGTAAGTGATTTAACTACTTATAATTGCTAATTGAATACATACAAGTTTGGCAAAGTCCATCTCGTGTTAGTTCCATGTGACTTTACGTGTTGTGAAAACTGACTCCACATCTAGAGGTCTCTATGTATAGGCCCGCATTTATGTTGACTGTGATTATGTTTCATGTTATGTATGACTTGCCCAAGTGTGAACCTCCAGGATATTTGAGCAGTGATAGGTTGTCATTGGCTTGTGCCAATGATTGATGTCTGGGCTACTATTAGGGATTAGTCAACATTCACCTGGTTTACAAAGGTGAAGGTAGTCGGATACCCTAGTTATTATTAAGATACGGTAACAGTTGCATGGGTAGGGACCCATCCATGTGAGTAATGGTAATCTAAGGCTAACCGTTGTATTGAGGGGGTTCACTGGTTGTCATTGAGGGCACAAAAATGACCAAGGCCAGTGTTACCCAGGATTGTGAAGAAGATAGCTAACAATACCACTAAGGGACCACAAGGTGGTATATGTCGGGGGCTACTTCTTCCTAGGTGGAAAAACTTGTCGTCGGTGGCCTATAAGCGATTAAAGTTGCAATCCATCGGGTTTGGTAGGTTCACTACTTGGGGAAACCCTTGAGATGGTGGACGAACTTGCAATGTAGTATGGGATGCACCGAATCCCCTTCCCAATTGTTAGATTGTATACCTAGCCTTGTGGGGTTGAGGACGAACTTGCAGTGTAGTATGGGATGCATCAAATCCTCTTCCCATTTGTCCAATGGTGTAGAAGACCAGAGGAAGGATAAGACCCGTGGTGTAGTGCGTAATGCACCGATATTCTTTCTATATGGGATGAATTATGGATATGTGTTAGCCATTGTGATGTGTTAATCAACCATTATGGATGTGATGTATGTTGGAGCTCATCACTATGTGTATGTGATGAATGTTGAAGCTTGTCACTGTGCCTGTGATGTATGTAGGAGATCATCACTAGGTATTGGTGATGTATGTTGGAGCTCTTTATTAAATATCCATGATGTATGGTGGAGCTTGTCACTATGTATATGTGATGTATGTTAGAGCTTGTCACTATGTATTTGCGATGAATTCTAGATCCAATCACTAATGTAATTGTGATATGTAAATGAGATAATAATTGTGGTACTTGTGATGTAAATATGAGCTAATCACTATTGTACCTGTGATCTGTGTATGATCCAGTCTCTATTATATTTGTGACTTGTGTATGATCCAGTTACTATTGCACTTTTGATTGATGTATTCAATCCAGTCACTATTATAATTGTGATCTATGTATGATCTAGTCACCATTGTACTTGTATTATGTATGAGCTAATCAACTTGTGTATATGGGGGTATGCTTATGATGACCATTGTGTATGATATTTTGGTTTATGGCATGATATGTCCCTCATGAATATTGTGAATGGTGTACACTAATGTTCAATATGGACCCAACACTTGATGACATAGTTATTATCTTTATATTATAATTGACTAAGTTAATAGTTTAAATGTACTTAATAGTCATGGGAAAAAGGCGAGATCAAAGATCTCATGCAAGAGGAGAGAATGAACTCCCTCTAACATTGTGGGGCGAACAACGAAGCCTCTGATTTCCCATGAGGGGATACGTAGGCAGAGTCATCACAAACCCTCGAGGCTTAAGTTGTAGGTCTAGGAATGACCTTGTCCTTGGGACCTTACCGCAGGTTTGAGATTAAGCATATAAGTAGTGGTGTTTACTTTTGTTGTCACTAGTATGAATGAAGAACTTTTGAAATAAACACTTCAAATCTAGTTGGAATATTATCAGTCAGTTATGTTGGTAGTTCTTGTAAATTGAAGATTTTTTTTTATTGTGCACAAGATGGGGTTCTTACACATGGTTTCTCAACCAAAATAGAATATAGGGTTGTCCAAGATTTTGGATTTCTCCTTAAAGGTGAACAACTTGGATCCTTCCAAAAATATATGCTAGATTCCTCCACCAAGCGAAAAACCTTAAATTGTAACACTTTAGACCAACCATCTATTAGACACATAAATACTGAGAGGGGGTGATTAGTATTTAATAATTTCTAATAGTAATCACCACATACATAATAATTTGAAAACATAATCAATGAAATGCAAGCAATGAACACATCCACACAAGAGTACATCAAATTTACATGGAAACCTCGAAAGGAAAAACCACAGTGAGAAAAACTACTTGGAATTATTGTCCAAATCCAACCCCACAGAATAATGTAGGACTTATAATAATTATGTAGGGACTAACCTATAAGAATTGTAACCTTAAAGAGAGAAACCACCCCCCTTGAATTCTGATTTCTATGCACCAACCTACAGGGGACACCAATCCCTTATGATTGAGCTACAACACAGACACTGAGAAACAACTCAAATTAAGAGGCTTCAACCTCATATTATAGAAGGAGATATAAATCTTCTTTCACACAAACTACTCAACAATAATAAGAGAATACATCCTTTGATGATATCTCAATTTCACTCAACATCCTTGACTTCTCTTTTTTACTTGCACAACATTTAACATATACATTTTGCATGCAACTACAACACTTGATTCACAAGTCACACACCCACCCTTTCATAAAAAATATTTACAATATATCCATTCCAACAAGTTAACAACATCTAAATGTTAGCCTAAAACTCTTTAACACCATCCATAATTAGCTACGTCAACCAAGGATAGACCTTAATTCAAAATGATATGAGATGTGTAGTCGGCTCAATCCTAAATCAAATGTGTTACCACTAGTGTAAGATAACATCACCCACTTCCTACCATGATCTTAAATGGTACTATTTAACGTTCACATGATTCCTCTAGTTGGCACACGCTTCCCTTCACTAGCGCAAACACTAAAAAATTATAGACAATCAACTAACAAACACATCACTTTGTTAGTTCTATTTGATAGCTTTGTAACTCAAATCCACTGAAACTGTAGAATAGGATATTCGATGAGTATTCTTGCTTAACTTCCAAGTGGTAGAATGTGGTACCAAAAACAATGAAAGTTTAGTATAGTGCATATTCTTCTTTTGAACAACAAACCTTAGAACACTATTGCAACCACTTCCAACCTTTTACAAACATAGTAGACATACAAGAAACACCAATACCATATGTATCTAGACTTCCTATGTATCCCTTCTTCAATAATTGTAACATTAACATTCTGCAACATCTGTAACTGACATACTACTTTCACATATAATTGACACTAAGGATAGTCAACAAAGTGTGACAATCAACAACACTTTGACATCAATGACAACACTATGTTCAACACCATCATTCAAAAAGACTTTGCTCAAGGGGAGACAATGCTCAAAAATGAGGTGAGAATCAAGTTATAAGAATCCCATGAATCCAACCAAAAAGGAGCATTGTTGTCATATTTTTTTATAATCTAGAAAATACCCTACTTAACAAATAAACTTTATTAAGAGTATTCCACATTATAGAGATTTTCCCAATCATTTTTTTTCTTGAAACCTTAGTAATAATAATACCTTGTAAATACTTATAGTTTAGAAGTTTGGCCCATAGTTGATCTTGCTACATACACCATCTTCAATTTGGTAGTGAAAGCTTGACTATTCAACTTAGAGAGTCAAATATTAAGACCCCCATTTTGTTTTGTTAAGAAAACCTGGTCACAACTAATAAGACTCCATTTTTTAAAGTAAATTTCTTGCCTAAATAAATTTCCTACAAAGAGAATTAGACTCTTTTAGAAAAAAGAAAAGAAAAAAAATACTACAAATATATAAACAAAAAGAGCATTCAACATATATTTTACAAGGAAAAGAAACCTTGCAAAAGATAACCATCAAGTATAGTAAGAAACCCGCATTATAAACCTATTGAGAATCCTTTTCCACTATAGATGATTAGGATCACCAATTGACAAGGTATAGCAAGATAATTCAAGGGAAGCTATTCTATTTTTAACTATAAATATGAATAATATCTATTGAATGGCCAAATGAATGAAATGAAAGATTTTAATTACGAGGCCACAACAACCTATGAGACCCTGCAAAACTAATATCTTCCTATATTTTAGCTCTCAATTCCAAATTTTTTGTTAAATTAAAGGTTCCAAATATTCATCACTCTAAAGTATTACTTCAATTTCTCGTAATTTTTTTAATTTCCTTCCCTTTCTCCTAATTTCTTATCAATTTCTCCCAATCTCCCTAACATTCCTTTGAATTTTCTACCACACACATCCCTTAGACCCCTTAATTTAAAGTGCCCATGTTAAACGTGGACACTAGAAAGTGGTAAATTCTGACTTTTTGAAAAGACTGTTTTGTGAAACTTTAGGTATTATAAATATCGAAACTTTTAATATTTAGATAGACTATGTTTCGTCAAACTTGACAATAAGTATCTAGAATGCCAAATTTGGCAAGAAACATAATCATACATATAAATCATAATGCATAAATTATTCGTTAAATTCTTACGACAGCTGTAACTTGTGATGTTCAACTTCTTGTGAATCTAGATGACTAGCGCACGTGAAGTCGTAGATAAACGTTTGAAGTTGTAGAGAACAAGACGACATTTCAGTCAACACGCAATCCCTTTCTTAAAAGAGTTCTGTTTTTTCAGAAGAACAATGCCAGCGGGCAGCGAGTAGCGAGTAAATCATTATATTGATAATTAAGGCCGACGTCAAAAATCTCAACAGTCACTCACCTTCCCAGAAACTACTCAATAAGACCGTTTCTCTCCTTCTCGATGCTTTGACCAATTCTAATCCCTCAGTCCACTCTGCCTGCTCAACACGCACTTACCTTTCCTCTCTCATTTCGATGGACTGGCCGCCTATAGAGAAAATCTCTGAAAGTCATACCTGCCTAAGCCACCATCCAAAGGAAAAGATGCGCGTGCCCCACTTCATGGGAACCTTCTATGGGTGTGTATATATATGCTCTGTCTTTCAACCATCTTCCACCCAGACTGTTTTGCCGTTTGCGCATTGGAACAGGGGAAGGACAATAACTAGTCTAATATTTGTTTGGAATCAGCTGTAAGTTGTATGCTCTCTGAAAGTTGGAGACCTGATTGGGATCGAATCCTCTCTGAAAGTTGGGCACTTAAATTAGATGAGTACGTCAATTAAATTAGATGGCGGCGAGTCGTGGACAGGCAGCCTGCGGCAGGGAAGCACCAGACTGTTTGAGAGGAGCAGCAGCGTTTTCTCTCTGCCAACACACCGCGAAGATGATGTTGAGGCACTCAAATGGGCGGCCATTGAGAAGCTGCCCACGTATGACCGCCTCAGAACATCCATTCTTAAGAATGTAAGTCAGAACAATGGAATTCGGAATCTTGATGAGATAGATGTGAGGAATATGGAGCTCGAGACTCGACAGCAATTGATGGACAGGCTTGTCAAAGTTGCAGACCAGGACAACGAACACCTTCTGCAAAGGCTTCGTCAAAGAATCGACAGGTTTGGAGCTTTCAGAAGTGGCACAGTATTTTTCTCTGTTTTTTTCTGAAGAAATTCGAAATGCCTATGGCTGTTAAATTTTGTCAAATAGTGTTAACATTTCTGGGATGCCTGCAATTGGTTTTCAGAGTCGGGATTACATTGCCTGAGGTTGAAGTGCGTTTCGAGAACTTGAATGTTGAAGTGGATGTTCATGTTGGGGGAAGAGCGTTGCCTACGCTCTACAACTATGCCGCCAATATCATGGAGGTAGGATTTCTAAATTAGAAGATAGTAATACAAATTGCTCATCTTCTTCATTAAATTGAAGTCACTGGGTGTCCTTCAATACTTAAGGGAAAATTTTCAGAAAGTAAATAAATGAAACCCTGGTAGGCTATACATGAGCCTAGCGTCATTTACCAGTGGATTAAAGACCATTTTGACAGGTTTGAATGGTAGAATGTTCAATGTTCAATTATAACGGATAGTCCAATCCATCAACTATTTATCCATTAGAAGATGATAATGTGAATTTCTCATCTTGTTCATTAAATTGAAGTCAATGGGTATCCTTGGTTCCCAATACTTAGAGAAAAAATTCAGAAAGTAAATGAATGAAACCCTGGTGTGCTATACATGAGCCTAGCGTCATTTACCAGTGGATTAGAGACCATTTTGACAGGTTTGAATGGTTTAAAATTTACTCGAGTATGTTGCTTATGATTAGTGGTCTGTACTCATTGTAGGATTCAGCAGGAATATTAGTTTTGGTATTGTCAGTTGAGCTTATCATATTTTTTAATACTATTTTGCAGGGAATTTTACACTCGCTTCATTTATACAAGGGAAACAAGACGAGCATGACCATTCTTCACAATATGAGTGGTGTGGTCAAGCCTGGAAGGTAACACACATGGCAATTCGATTCTAATTTAGTTTTCTATGTCCAATTCTCCCTATTTCCTTATTGAATCTCTGTAATAATATAGGATGACACTTCTCCTTGGACCTCCTGCTTCGGGAAAGACTAGTCTACTGTTGGCTCTTACAGGAAAGCTCGACAAAAGTCTCAGAGTATGTGATAAGATAGGCTTGAAGTAATCAATATATTGTTTATGATTTGTAGATGTACAAGAAGTTATTGGGAACTTTAAAGAGTCCAATGTTTATTGAGTTTGGCAACTTCTTGGCACAGGTTGATGGATCAGTGACATTCAATGGCCATAGCATGGGAGAGTTTGTGCCACAAAGAACATCAGCTTACATTAGCCAGCACGATATGCACATGGGTGATATGACTGTGAGGGAAACCTTGGACTACTCTGCCCGCTTCCAGGGTGTCGGAAACAGATATGGTATTACTACTAAATTCAAATACTCTTTTGACTTGTTTTTTTGTTTCAGTAGAAATGAATAACCCATGGATTTTCCTCTATGATAGATGTTTTGACCGAACTTTCACGGCGAGAAAAAGAAGCGGGAATCAAACCGGATCCAGACATAGATATCTTCATGAAGGTGAGTGTTGCATTCTGATTGAGCAATACAGAGACCCCTTTTCTTGATGAAATTTATTAGTTGAGGTATTCACGAAAACTGGTGAAATATTGTTACAGGCAACTGCAATGGAGGGACAAAAGTCCAATCTGATGACAGATTATGTCCTAAAGGTAAGTTTTCTCTTAAGTTTTGCATCCAAATAGAGTCTAGAGAAGGATCATATGAGTTGCAGCTGATTGAAAACTTAATGGGTGAAACAGATATTGGGTCTGGACATATGCGCTGACACCATGATAGGAGATGCCATGCGCAGAGGTGTTTCTGGTGGTCAGAAGAAGAGAGTTACAACAGGGGAGATGATAGTTGGAGGTGCAAATGCCCTCTTCATGGATGAGATTTCCACTGGTTTGGACAGCTCTACAACATTTCAGATTGTGAAATGCCTGCGGCAATACGTTCACGTCTTCAATTCCACCATGGTGGTTTCCCTATTGCAACCTGCCCCTGAAACATACGATCTCTTCGATGATGTAATTCTACTTTCTGAAGGCCATCTCGTTTACCAAGGGCCAAGAGAGTCCATTCTCGAATTCTTTGAGTCCATGGGATTCAGATGCCCCGAGAGGAAGGGTGTTGCAGATTTCTTGCAAGAGGTAAGCAACTTATTTTGTGATCATAGAACATTTTGTTAGTTCCTGTAAAATGTGAACTAGACCAGTAGGCTAAGCTCTGCTCAATATGACTATAATCCCTCCATGATCTTGGACAGGTGACTTCACTTAAAGATCAAGAACAATACTGGGCAGACACAAGGCAGCCATACCGTTTTGTTTCAGTCAAGGAGTTTGCAGATGCATTCCAATCTTTCCACGTTGCTACCAAAATTAATGGGGAACTATCGATTCCATATGATAAAAAAAAGTCTCATCCAGCTGCACTCACCAAAAAGAAATTTGGCTTAGGAAAAAGGGAGCTTTTGAAAGCATGTATTGATAGAGAAATTTTGCTCATGAAGAGGAGCTCCTTCATCTATATCTTCAAATCCTCTCAGGTTATAAATTTTGTAGTTAATTTGTTTCTAAATCTTGTCAGGTTTGTGTTGTGGGATATTTGGGGCTGAAATGGAATTTTTGAATGGAACCTGGTTTTGACAGATAACTCTGCTGGCTTTGATCTCTTCAAGTGTCTTCTTTCGAACTAATATGCATGAAAGAAATCTCGAGGACGGATCCGTCTACTTTTCAGCTCTCTTCTTTGGGCTGATTCAAGTGATGTTTAACGGCATGGCAGAATTGCAAATGACACTGGAAAAACTTCCAGTATTTCACAAGCAGAGAGATTTCAAGTTCTTTCCTGCCTGGGCCTACTCTCTTGCCACTTGGATCATGAGGATTCCTCTTTCTCTAATGGAATCTACAATATGGATCATTTTGACATACTATATCATTGGTTTTGCCCCAAATCCACAGAGGTAGGACCAGGACTACCTCTTGAAGCTATATATACATAATTGTTCTGCTGTAGCTATTGTATTTGAAAATCTAATGTGGGTATTTCCTTTCCTTCTATATGCAGGTTTTTTCAACAATTGTTGTTGTACATTGGGGTTTCTCAGGCGGCATTAGGGCTGTTTCGATTCATAGCAGCTGTAGGACGGAATCGAATAATGGCAAACACTTTTGGTTCATTCGCCATCTTGGTTATTTTTGTTCTTGGAGGATTCATCATCTCCAGAGGTAGGTACATAGAAACCTTTTAAGTGTCGAGATTATTTATCATAGTTGTCGTGCTAAGTGGATATAAGTAAGAGTTATTGACCAAGGTATGGTAACTGTAACAGATGATATTAAAAGCTGGTGGATATGGGGTTACTGGATTTCTCCTCTCATGTACGCTCAAAATGGTATTGCAGTAAACGAGTTCTTGGCAAGCAGATGGCAAAAGGTTTGTAATTTATAGTTCCGTTACCTGCTTCTACTAATCAAAGACAAATTCCCTTCACCAAATTCATCTCTTTGTGTTTACAACTTTACAGGATAACATCGGTGTCCAATTAATGCACTCTCGCGGACTGTTTTCTGATAACTGGTGGTATTGGCTATCCATTGGAGCGCTTTTTGGGTACAATATTCTCTTTAATGTTCTATACACAGCGGCGTTACATTATCTTGATCGTGAGTACCTCCAACTCGATCTGTATTTGGTTTTCATTGGCATAAGAAATCCATTACCTGTAAATAATGTGCTCTGTCTATTTCATCAGCACTTGGAAAGCCTCAGGCTCTAATTTCTGAAGACGACATGAAACAAAAGAAAGAATCTACAACCGGTATTCAAGGTAATTGACCGGAAATGCATGATATGTTACTATTAGGAAGCATTACCATCCACCCTGATAGCTGCTCAAACTCACTGAAAAATTCAGTTCTAATATGTTCACAATTGTAAAAACTTATGCAGGGAAAATTTCAGGAGGACGGAGAAATAGCAATGTTTCAAACAATTCTGACCACAGTGCAGACGGCAAGAAAGGAATGGTTCTACCCTTCCGAACTCTGGCCATGGCCTTTGACAACGTCAACTACTATGTTGACATGCCCGCTGTAGGTTGCTTTCCTTTCCATTTTGAATTTAAATTCCTTTGTATAGTCTAGATTTTTCATTTGATTTGTTGTTCGTAATCATTTCTATACAGGAAATGAAGATACAAGGAGTTACAGAGGACAGACTCCAGTTATTGAAAGGGATAAGTGGGTCATTCAGGCCTGGAGTTTTAACATGCTTAATGGGGGTGAGTGGGGCAGGAAAGACGACCTTGATGGATGTTCTTGCAGGAAGGAAAACTGGAGGGTACATCGAAGGTTCAATTACTATATCTGGTCATCCCAAGAAACAAGAAACCTTTGCTCGCATTTCTGGTTACTGTGAACAAACTGATATTCATTCTCCCTATGTTACTGTCTATGAATCCTTAGTATACTCTGCTTGGCTTCGTCTCCCCAAGGATGTAGATCGACAAACTAGAGAGGTGCATATTTTATTCTTGAACCCCAATTCGCTTGTCATTTTACTTCATCAGCGGTTTGGAAAAGGTAAAAACAAAACTTAACAACCAGTTTTTGAACAGATGTTTGTGGATGAAGTGATGGAGCTTGTAGAACTAACTAACTTGAAAGGAGCTCTGGTTGGTCTCCCTGGAGTTAATGGGTTATCCACGGAACAAAGAAAGAGGCTAACAATTGCAGTGGAACTGGTCGCAAATCCTTCGATTATCTTCATGGATGAGCCAACATCGGGACTTGATGCAAGAGCTGCTGCAATTGTTATGCGAACAGTCCGCAATACAGTGGATACAGGACGAACTGTTGTGTGCACCATTCATCAACCTAGTATTGACATATTTGAAGCCTTTGATGAGGTATTTATTTGTAATTTCAATGCACATACTAGTATTTTAGGAGCTGGTACATCCGTAGGTGCTGAGAATGTGAATGAAATTGCAGCTGGTGCTGATGAAGCGTGGAGGGCGGATGGTTTATGTAGGACCTCTGGGTCACCGCTCAAAAGATCTGATAGACTATTTCGAGGCGATCGAAGGCGTTCCCAAAATCACAGAGGGTTACAATCCGGCAACATGGATGCTAGAATCAACCTCCGTCGGAGTTGAAATGCGTCTTGGGGTTGATTTTGCAGACATCTACCGGAATTCATCTCTTTACCAGTAAGTTGTCATTGAATTAATAATACTTGAGGCCTTACTGACCTTAATCTTCTGCCAACTAGAAAACCTCTGGTTTTTGCTAATGAATTATGATATGGTGCAGGCAAAATCAAGCGTTGGTGAAGGAACTTGGCATACCAGCTCCAGGGTCAGAGGATATTTACTTTGAATCGCAGTTCTCGCAACCTTTTGTGACGCAGACATGGGCTTGCTTGTGGAAGCAGAACTTGTCATATTGGAGAAACCCAGAGTACAATGCAATTCGTTTCTTTTTCACACTAGTCACTGCCCTGATGTTTGGCACAATTTTCTGGAGACTTGGCGGGAAAATGTAAGGAAGAAATGGTGCTTTCTAGGTTTAATCTGCATTAAACATTAAGTTTCATGTCCTGTGAATTTTAACGCTCCTGTTATAAACTGCAGAGGAAGGCAGCAAGATGTTAATAATGCAATGGGATCCATGTTTGCCGCCGTATTATTTATTGGCATGAATAATTCATCAACAGTTCAGCCTGTTGTAGATGTGGAAAGAACAGTCTTCTACAGAGAGAAAGCTGCAGGGATGTATTCAGCCCTTCCCTATGCCTTTGCTCAGGTATGCTGCCGCACTTAACAAATTGACATCTGAATCAATTCTGACTGCGTTATATAATTGGGGACTAATGGGATGTTGGGTGCTCCAGGTGCTCATCGAGATACCCTACGTACTTCTTCAATCGGCAATGTATGGAGTGTTGGTGTATGCAATGATGGACTTTGAATGGAAGGCAGCGAAATTCTTCTGGTTTCTCTTTTTCATGTTCTTCACATTCTTATACTACACATACTACGGGATGATGGCTGTCTCTCTTACTCCCAATGCAAACGTAGCTGCAATTGTGTCCACGGCTTTCTATTCAGTCTGGATGCTTTTCTGTGGGTTTTTAATTCCTCGCAGGGTAAGCATCGATTCAAAGTAGATACATTATTTCCTTAAACATGGTAGGTAGAGTGTTTCTCAACTGTGTGTTACTGTTTGTTGGTATTGCAGAAAATCCCGGTGTGGTGGAGATGGTACTACTGGTTATCCCCTGTTGCATGGACTCTGTATGGACTGGTAGTATCACAGTATGGAGACATCACGGATCAAATGTTACTGACAGACGGCACCACACAAACAGTGAAGGAGTTCTTGAGGAGTAATCTTGGATTTAGACATAGCTTCTTGGGAGCTACGGCAGGCGTTACTGCGGGATGGTCCATTCTTTTTGCCTTCATCTTTGCCTTTTGCATCAAAACTTTTAACTTCCAGAACAGATAAAACAGACCAAAAACACAAGCGTAAAATAACATTCTTTTTGGTATGTACCTATGTAAGCATACAACTCTCTGATGTGACTCCTTAATTTAGCAGTCAGGAGACACCAACAAAGAGTGCAATGTAATTTGTTTTTCCAATGTTTTCCATAATAATTCATTTATTTATTAAAAATAAAATAAATATTACTGCAAGAGTATCTCAGTGTCCACTATGCTTTCTAATGTGGTGGGAGAAGGCTATAACGCTGTCTTTTTGTTATGATCAACCAATAAATTTTTTAAACAACTTTGGTTTATAAAACGTGTCTTTTACATAACAAATAATTATTTACTTTTAAAATGTGTTCTTATTCCTTATAATACAACCCTTTTCAATGCAACATTGATAGGACAACATCACTTGTCTCTGAAAGCACTCTTCTATGCAAGTGAAAAGTGTATATCAAAATTATATCTGTTTTTGATTTGATGCATTCTATTAAAAATTTATAATTTGAGGAAATCAAATAATAAAATTTTATCATTTAAGAAAATCTTTTGTAAAATTATTGAATTATGTAATATAAAAATTTATTAAGGAAAAAATTTAATTGTTAATATGTCTACAATAGAGTTATTTACTATCTAATCTACAAAATTTTAGTATGACAATTTTGTTCAAAATACATATCTAATTTGAAGGATGTGCAATTGATAGATTGTCACTATAAGAGGCAAATTTCATGAAGTGGAAATGTTGATGCATGCACATGATTCTTTGAGCAATTTTGCTCATAATAATTAAACAAATGTCTCATGATTCTTAGGACATGTGCACAAAGATGGGGGACCAAAAAGTGGTCACAACCACTTTTAGGTCCATCCAAGGTATAACACAAATGCATTATGACATACTTGCATTATGGCTTGGTAGTGATCGAGTCTCGGTTGATTACTACCAAATCATACCATGAGTGTGTTATAATGCAAGCACATTATTACGTCGAGAGGCGTAACCTAGAGTGACAACACAGAGTGGAATGTGAGCGTGTTAACAAAAATAATTCACCACATATTAAAATATATTAAATGTTGACATGTATTAATTAATAACAATAAAAAGTATATGAAACAATAAATATCTGACAAATATAAATTAAATAAAAATAAATCCGTGACACCCAAAAATATTTATATAAATAGAGAGAAAGGAAAAAATAATTAAGCATACACAAAAATAAAACTAAAATGAATTGTGGAGCAATTAATAAATTTTAAGAAGTAAGAAAAAAATAATTATACATTCACTAAAAAAAAATGAATTGTGCAACAATTAATAAATTTTAAGAATTGACAGAGTGTATGTGCATTTAATTTTTACTTTCTATCATTTTACTTTTTATGAATTGTATATTTAAAAAAAAAAAATTAAATGTAAAAAAAATAAATTTTAATCTGTAAGTCATAAATAAAATTTTACTTCAATTTTTACTTTCTATCATTTACAATTTTTTTAAATAATTAAAATAATTTTACTTTGTATGACTTGTATATTTTTCAATTTTTTTTAAAGGTAAAAAAGTAAATTTTAATTTATAAATCATAAATAAAATTTTACTTCTATTTTATTAAGAAATTATTAGAAAAGAGTTTGCATTAATTTTATTTTTGAACTGTTTTTTAAAAACGTATTTTTTTATTAAGAAGATTAAATTATTAGTTATTAATTATAAATAAATAAGACTTATCAATTAATATGTATTAATTTTGTGATATATTTTTTCTATGAAATTAGTGTATATTAAAATTTCTCATATTTATAATACTTTTTGAATTTATATTTTATTTTTGAATAGTTTTTAAAACACACTCATTGCTTTATTAAGAGGTTTAAATGATATATTAAATATATTTTTATACATTAAATAATATAATATATATTATAAATAAATAAGATTCATTATTTAATTTATATTAATTTTGTGACATAATTGTTAGGATAATTTGTATTAATTTTTCATGTATAATTTTGTCTAATTCAATTTATTATATAATTGTTTAGGATGCCTCGCCCAAGATTAAATTTTTAAAATGAAGAACAACGAAGATAACATTGAAGAGAATATGCTTGAAATGACATGAGACAATGACGTGAACAAATGAATAATGCACAAAGAGAAGAAGCAAAATGAGGGATTAAGGGGTTGAGGGTTTAAGGTTGAGGGTTGAGGGATTAGGGTAGAAGGTTGAGAAATTAATGGTTTAAGGGTTGAGGGATTAAGGGTTTAAGGGTTGGGGGTATAGGGTTGAGGGTCTAATGTATAAGGTTGAGGGTTAGTGGATTAAGGGGTTGAGGGTATAAAATTGAGAGATTAGGGTTGAGGGTCCAATGTATAGGGTTGAGGATTAAGGGATTAAGGGGTTTAAGATTTAAGGTTGTGGGTTGTGGGTTGTGGGATTATGGTTTAAGGGTTGAGGGTATAAGATTGAGGGATTAAGGTTGAGGGTTGAGGGATTAAGGGTTTAAGGGTATAGGGTTGAGGGTATAGGATTTAGGGATTAGGTTTGAGCATCCAATGTATAGGATTGAGTGTTGAGGGATTAAGGGGTTTAAGGTTTAAGGTTGAGGGTTGAGAGATCAGGGTTGAGGGTTGAGGGATTAAGGTTTTAAGGGTTGAGGTATTAAGGGTTCAAGGTTTAAGAGTTAAGGGATTAAGGGCTTAAGGGTTGAGGGATTAAGGGTTTAAGGAATGAGGGATTAAAAGCTTAAGGGTTGATGGATTAGGGTAGAGGGTTGAGAGATTAGAGTAGAGGGTTGAGGGATTAAGGGCTTAAGGTTTGAGGGTTTAAGGGTTGATGGATTAGGGTTGAGGGTATAAGGTTGAGGGATTAGAGTAGAGGGTTGAAGGATTAAGGGTTTAAGGGTTGAGGTTTTAAGGGTTTAAAGGTGTAGAGATTATGGTTTAAGGGTCCAACAATTAGGGTTGAGTGTTGAGGTTATATGGTAGAAGGTATAAGGTTGAAGGTTAAGGGTTTGCAATTGAAGGATAATGTTCAAGATTGAGTGCTTAAGGTTAAGTGTACAAGGTATAAGGTACAAGGATGAGGGTTGAGGTTGTAGGGTTTAGGGTTTAGGGTTGAGGTTTGAGGGATTAGGGTTAAGGATTGAAGTTGTACAATTTAGGGTTTATGGTATAGGGTTGGATTGATGGATTAAGGTTGAAGGGTTGTCTGTGTATGGATTAGGGTTCAAGTATAGTGTTGAGGGAGAATGTTCAAGGTTGAGGGTGTAGGGTTAAAAATTGAGGGTATGGATTGAGGGTTGAGGGTTTAGGATTGAGGGCTGAAGTATAGTGTTGAGGGACAATGTTCAAGGTTTAGGTCATAAGTTTGAGGGTATAGTGTTGAAATTTGTTGCTATTTCATGTGTTAAATACTTGGATGGATTCAATGGATTCAAAATCTCACCACCATTTTCAAACGATCGCTATGAAAAAATGAAAACAGGGAAGTAACTCACCAAAAGTAGAGCTGGGGAAGAAAGATCCAAATCTTTGGAAGCACAATAAGTTTATGTAATGAATACATTATTGGATATCATTCTTTTATTAAACTCTATTGATATAGAATGAAGATTATTTTTTTGATTTAATGTGAAGTTTCTCATTCAATATTTGCAAAGAATACAAATGCTTTTTTCAAACACATGCTAAAGTAATATTTTACACACGACACTGTGGATGCTACTAGCTTATCTATCTTAATATATTAATCTATATATTATACACTTAGACATATCATTTTAAAGGCGCATTTTTTAAAATTCAAAAAATAAAAAAATAAAAAAAATATGCCTCGAAAATGATATCTCTCAATGTATATTATATAGATTAATATATTAAGATAGATAAGCTAGTAATACAAGTGTGTTATATTGTGAAACACAAGTGTGTTATAACACACTCACATTATGTCTATTAAGAAACCAAAAAATAATAGAGGTCAAGGTCATTTGAGTTGGACCCTCTATCTTTGCAACAATCAAATGTGATCGAGGAATTTAGCATGAACACATTCGACAATAATTTTTTGATAGTTGTTTGCAACTTTTTTTGTGCTTCAATGTTGTTATTCATTTTCCTACTCTTGAATTTGTGTATCAAGATCATTTGCTAGCAAAATTATTCTTTTGATCCCTTAAGGAGACCACGTTGGAGTGGTTTTGTTCACTACCTGACAATTCCATATTTTCTTTTGATCAACTTATAAATCAATTCTTATAATGGTTCCAAGTGAACATTAGCTATAAGGTCACTATTGATGACCTTGTCCATTGGAAGCAACAACCGAATGAGAAGTTGACTGATTTCATTTCTTGTTATCAATCCATTTATTCCCAAATCCCCTATGCCTTGCCCAACCATGATATCTAGAGGATGTTCATGGTTAGTATTCAACCAACATTAAGGGAACGAGTTTCCTTGATGAAATATCCTTCCTTCTCTCATCTCTGTACTATTCTGTACGTCTATCAACAGACATTAGCTCACTATAAGGATTTAGCCTCATCCTCACGTCTTGATGGTTTTGGGGTTGTATCATCTTCTAGAGATTCAAAGAGAAACAAGGTGATAGATAATTTAGTAGATGTCCTTCAAAAAGTGAAAACAATACACTTTAGTCACAATGCAATCAAGTCTTTACAAAACTTTGATTCTAACTCAAGTGTGCTCCAAAAATTATTAAAAGATAACTTAATCACCCTTCCATAAACATCACTTCTGATAACAAGTCATATCCTAGTTGGTATGATGTGTCTAAATTCTGCCAATACCATCAAGTGCTCAAATATGACACCGAGCACTCTGTGCGCCTAAAACACATGATTCAAGATCACATAAGCAATGATAACATCCACATCAATAGTAAAAAGAAGAACCCTAATAAGTCTATTGCTAAACCCAATAGCTAGCTACAAATCTACATAGATCCCTTCCCACCTCATTCTTCCAAACTTTTCACTATTTATTCTTCTTCTACACTATCTGATGATGTCACATATGTAAATATGGTATCTATTACCCCAATCTCCCCTCCAAGTTAGAAGGATAATATACCTAACATATCTTTTAAGCCTAATGACTTGACCTATGATGGAGAGTACTTTCCCCTCTATGTTACCACTTAGGTCAATGGTAACGTCATCATCGGTGTTATGGTTGACCCTACCAACAGGGTCAATGTTATCAGCAAGAAGGCATGTCAATGGTTTGCATAGGGTGATATATGATGAGTGCAAGAACACCATTCATATGCATGATAGATTTTCTCTCTCTCCTTTGGGATCTATTTCTTTGTTAGTCCTTATTGGACCTAAATCTGTCTCTACGACATTCGTCATGATACTATAGTCTGACTAGTTCAGGGTGAAGCTAGGAATTCCATGGCTAGTTTCTATGAAAAAAGTCACTTCAGTTTTCCACAAGTGTCTAAAATTTCCTCATGAGGGCATGGTAAAAAGTATCCAAGACATTGGGTAAAAATTGCTAGTGTCATGTGGGGGTTTCTCTCTCAACCACTTTTGGTTTTCTCTGATGGGACACATGTTTCCCTAGGGTGACTTATTATATAAAGAATATTATAGATACAAGATCAATATCTCAACACCGAATTTGGTCCCACCTCCTCCTTTTTCTTCTCCAACCCCCTCTCAGCTTTCTCCTATGGAGCAACATGCTTCATCTTCTAAGCCTTCTTCGTCAAGGGCTAAAGACAAGCATGCTCCCTTGAGTAGACCTTCCCATTATTCTAAGACCTCACAACCTCCAATGATACCTCATGTTCCTTTGATTGTTCCTAGAATAGGAAAAGGAAACGCCCCAACACTAATGAAGTCAAAACTCTATGTCTTCAAACTTCCAATTCTTCTTGACATCCATTGCCCTATTATATATGGTAAGGGTGAGTAGTCTTCTTTGATTGGTCCTTCACATGTGGCTCTGACATCTCAATCCTAGAGGGTCCCTTCTATTCCTCCTCATTCACAGAAAGCACGAGGAGGAAAGGAACCCATAATTGAGGTTAAGAATCCTACACCCCCAACATATCTTATCCCTCTTGTGGAGCCTTCCCTTCTTCCATTAATGGTTGTGAAGGCAACTTCACTAATCATCCCAAGATCTTCTCAAGCTCCTATTCTTGGTCCCCATATCCATTGGAACCACTTGCATGTGAGTGTAAGTGCTATTGACGTGTGATGGGAAAGGAAGGTGATGCCATGCATAAAGTCAGAGATATGTATTTTATCTCAATTCCTCTATCTTCTTCTCTTTCTACTCCTAATTCTATCTTGATTTTGGCCCCTTCAAGAGACATAGATGAACCTCACCCCAAGAGGGTGTAGCTATTCATCACGTCTTCTTTGGAACTACCTCTCCTCACCTCTTTATCTAATATCCATTGACTTGTGTAACCCATAGATATGCCTCACACAAAGTTCATGTCTAGTGTGGCCCTTTTTTCTCCTTCTCCATCTCAACACCCTAACCTATCGTCCAAGCGTAAGCTTGAGCAAAGGCCTATCCTTGAATCCTACCACAAGAAGTATGCTCCTTCCACCTCCCTTTCTTCATCTATCCTTATTATTGAGGATATCCCTTCTTCACTATAGTTTTTCACTACTCTTTTGAAGGTTTACACTGAAGCTCCTACTCTTTCACATCCTACAATTGAGTCACCACACTCCTCTTTGGAGGATATTTTAGCCTTGTTAACTAGTTTCACAAATTTTTTGACACTCGAATTGTAGGAACTAGTAGATGGGGATTGTTGGTGTTTTTTAATGAACCAAAATTGGTCTCAACAGTTGTCTATGAATTTTCCAAAATTCAATGATTAAAAACTGTGAGGATTGGCCAACGACTAGGTGAAAGTTTGCTAGGATTTCCCTCTATACTTTAGGATTTGCAAGACCCGAGAGGGTGATCCCAACAATGTATCTTATGATACTCTTGTGCCAATTATCAAATACACTGTTAATAACAAATACATTCTCATATAATGTAAATTAGATGAAATCCTTCAAGAATCTAGAAAATTCTTTAACAAATAATAATCTAAAGTAGATAATGGGTAACCCACATGAAACTTTAAAACAATTTAAGGTGAATAAATGATATTCTTTATGAATTTGTTCTTTGAAAGGCAGGGCTAACCGATGACTTCAAAATTAACCAAAGCAATAGAACAGTGCCTTATCCATGGGTGATGGATTCAAATTTGAAACAAACGGTAATATAACAGTACCCAAACTTAGCATCCCAGACTATTGTAATACTACATTACAACAAAACAACTCAAACACCCCAAAGCATAAACTACTTACCAAATCCTCATATCTAACCATATGAACCCATGATTTTATCAGATTAATTTAATTAATTCCTTGAATTAATGCAAAGAAAAAATCATAAACTCAATTGAAACACAATTGAAGACCAATCAAAAGATCCTTGATCATTTTATTTATAATTCATATGACAAGATACATAAGGAGCTTATTTGCGTCAAAAACTACATATTCTCATTCAAATGCTAGTACTGTTATAAAACATTATGCATATTACAAAACTCAAATTCAGACCTAAGACTCAACTATAATTCTATTTCTTTGTGCTTGTATTACAAAATTTCATACATGAGATCAAAAGAGCTATCAACCAAAGACCCATACAATTGGCCTTGAATTCCCTTTTATAAGCAGAAGAGAGCAAACAAGCTTCAAGCCAAATTTTACATTTTGTCACATTTTCCTTTGAAATTCATTTCATTTACATTTCAAATGTCCCAAAATCAGTTACATCTGCATTTCCAAAAGGTGGAAAATTCATATGAGACAAAGTCCTCTTGCACCTTTATTGAAGAAGATAATTCCTGCCCTCCAAAGGGCATCCTTTGTCATTGCATCAACAACAACCGCGAGAAAAACATCATTTCCACGTGCATTTCAAAATTTTGGATAAAACATAAAAGAAATAAAAATAAAGAACTTCACCTCCATGTCAGCACACAAGCCATCACTTAACCGAGAGGATATAATTTTTATAATACTTTATCAAAGGCTCTATATGTAAACTTTTCAAGCCATGTATTATGTTCCTCCTTGGTTGGCCATTGTATATCCAATAACTTCTATACCTTAGTGTTGTGTTGATTGTACTTGACATCCATTAATATTCGAGCCTCTTTCATAAACACATCCATACTAACTTCAATCTTAGTCATATCATCAATAGAAACATTCAACATTGTATAATCTGCAAGACTGATGGCCTCCTTAGCCTTGGGGAACATATTAGTTATTTCTTCCTCCCATGTATTCAGTTCCTTCCTTTCCCCATCTTCATTTAGAATATTTGGCATCCCACTTTCCTCCATATCTCTAAACATATTCAATTTTCTCTAGAGCTGAACACCGATCTTGCCATGGTATGTTGATATTTCACCCAAAAAAACTACTGCCTTTACCAAATCTGGGATGTCATTTGGAGCTCCAGGATCATCCTTTATGTTTGGCATCATTTCCTTAAGAGATCCAACTCTTACACTCCATTTAATCCAATCACTAGTACAAAAACAATAATATACAATTAAAAAAACTACTAAAACTTGCTTATAAATGACTAAGCATGATCATGTGACCATTAGTAGTTTATTGCCAGTCATTTATAATGCGACCAAATTGATGACTAAACCATTTTTAGTCATTTATTGGTTGTTTTGATTGATCAATTTGGTAGTATATTTAGTCATTAATTTGGTAGTATATTTTGCTATTGATTGTTGTTAACTGGTGATTTATTTATTCATAGTAGTCATTGTAATAATTAATTGGCATCAATCGGTAGTATATTTATTCATTTTTATTCACTGATTTTCATCCATTGGTAGTATATTTAGTCATTTGTATTAACTGATTTATGTCAATTTAATTATTAATTGACGTCAATTAGTAGTATATTTTATCATTTTAATTATCTTATATTTGAGGATTTAAAAATAAAACACATAAATACACATCAATCATCAATTGCACACAATAAGACAACCATTAAGAAGGAAAAATTGCTGAATTTTATTAAAAGAAAGGTGTTCTTACAACTTGCACAAGTCTGAAATATCTATCTTTCTTGAAAAATGCTTAGAAATAGAGTATTACAATGTTTATTTTCAGTCACAAGATTGAAAACCTGAGCTAAAATGCACATGAATGACAAGAAAGAAACTTCTCCACAAAAAAATTTCAATGATGGAAACACTTGCTTGGGGCCATTCAATGCAAGCACATGCCCCTTTCATCTCTTAAAACTTCTACAACCTGAGCAATCTTCCTAGAGAAAGTTGTAACATTTAGAATATAAGAAGGAGAGTGTTGATTGTGTCCCATATATGAAGCTCTCTCCTTCAATGCAACCAACAATAACCCTAGAATCTTTCCTCCTTTATATGCAATGCACCATCTGATATGAGCAACAGGGTGTTGCCTTTTCCTCCATGAATGAAATTGTGCCTCAATACAACCAACAAAATTACTATTAGTCTCAATTCAGAAAGAATAAAACTGCATTGTATATTGCAAGTTTACAAAAGTAAGTATAAACACAACAAAAAGATAAATCAATTAGAAATTTGTACCCTTGTCAACAAATGCCTTAAACAAAGTGTTCAACATAAGCCTAAAATATGCATATTGAACCCTTGATTTCAGAACCTTGCTCAAATTTTAAGAAAGGTGATACACTTAGATTATAGAATGAAGTTGACATTATAGAATGAAGGCTATCAACACTAACTAGATTGGAACAACATTATCAATAGAAATTTCCTAGAAACCAAGCCCAAGAATGCCATCAGACTTAGACAACAAAAATGTCAACCCTGGTTCGTGTGTTGTCTCAATAAAGACCTACACCATGAAAGAATCCATTTATACATAAATTCCAAACTAAGTTGATGAGAAAAGATCTTTGATATCCAACCGGGAAGCCTTAACATCCAAAACTTACTAACCTGATGTTTCACAACAAGTTTCCCAACTGTGACATCATCTTTACTTAAGAAATAAGATATTGATCCATTGACATATTAGATCTCACAGGATCTCCTTCACAAACAAAAATGATATATATTAATTGTTTAGCAACTTCCTTAATATCCCCATGTAAGCTGACTAAACTAAGTGAGGTTGAGGGTTTGAAGTAGAGTACCATCTTCTTGGTATGTGCTTTATTTTGATGACTATTATCTTGAATGAAAATAGCAAGCTAGCTGCATTGTAAAATCATTGTTACAAAAATAACCAAAAAATCCTTTTTAATTAAAATAATCCTTCCAGATATTTCAAGACAAGATATTTCAGTTAATTTCTAAGAGAGCTAATTTCACTATCCAAACAACCATCAATCTATTTATTGTATATGATTTCTCAAAATTCAAAAATTGATTGTAATGAAACTAACCATAATTACCAAAGATATGACACCAAAACGTAGTACAAAATGAATTGTTTGACATAATACCTTAAAGATATGTCATCTCATGGAATGAAATGATATGATTTCAAAATGTACACAAAATATATTTTGCAAGAAAGCTCTCAAAATATTTGAATTAATGAAGCACTCTGGAACATCGACATTGTAAGATTTGCTTGTGTTCTAGATGCATGCAGTCATGCAGGTTTAGTGGATGAGGGTTGCACATACTTCACATGTCAGTAACCCTTATTGCATTACATATATAGTTGATCATTAGGTGTGCATGGTTGACCTTCGTGCCCATGCTGGCTATCTTGAGGACACCCTAAACATTATTACTAAGATTCCAATTAAACCTTTGGTGCATGTGGAAGATATATGAATATAGCATGAGTATTCTAGCAACATTGTTTTTTAAGTCAGATCCTAAAAATGCTGCAACTTATGTTCTTCTCTAAAACATATGTGCAGAAGCGGGCGGGTTTGATGAGGTTCAAATAGTAAGGAGATTGATGAAAGATCGAGGAATTAAAAAGATACCTGCATGTAGTTGTATTGAAGGGTATAAAATGGAATATGTTTTTTTGTGTAGGAGATATATCACATCCACAAAAATGAGAGAGCTATGCAAAATTGGAGAAATTGGCTCGGAAAATGAAGGCAATAGGGTATTTCCAGATTCAATACTTTTACTTAATGTCGTGGAATAGAAGAAAAAATAATAATTTATCTACCACCATAGTGAATAGTTACCAATTACATTTGGTTTGTCAAACATGGCCCCTGGTACAACTATTAGAGTTGTTAAGAATCTTCACATATGTTCTGATTTTCACACTGCATCTAAATTCATCTCCAAGATTGTTGCAAGAGAAATTTTCCTGAGAGATGTGAACCATATCCATCATTTTAAATAGGGACAATGTTCTTGTGGAGAATATTGGTGATGCTAAATGAAACAATCTAAAAAAATAGGTTTGCACTATAATAATGTGCACTACATCAGATATCTAGTAATAATGGACATCCATCAAAGTATAACAACAAGCATTTTTTTGGTCATAATGTTGTAGTTACAAGTTCCCTACTAGACATACATGAAAATGTGGAAGCATAGACAAGGCAAGCGAATTGTTTCAAAAAATGCCTCAAAGAAATGTGATATCATGGAATGTCGTGATTACAGGATATGTTCAAAATGGGATATTCTGAAAAGTCCTTATAATTTTTTAAGAAAATGCAACCAGAGGGTGTAAAGCACAACTCCTCAACTTTTGAAAGAATCTTTCCTACTTATGTGTGAATTAGAGCTTTGGATGAGGATATGAACATCCATCAAAAGCATATTTGGAAGTGGATTTTTATCAGATATTGTAGTTGAAAGTTCCACTTCGGATCACCAAAGCCTTCACAAAACCTTCTGCACAATCACCAAAACACTGCATGGTTGTTGTTGGGCCTTCACGGTGATGCAGGGTGCTTACACCACATCACCATGAAGGCCCAACAACAACCGTGCAGTGCTGCAATGGTCTTCTACACAACTCCTTCAACTCAATAGAATATCGAACTAGTCCATTGAAATGTTATAGACTGCTCCAAAGCATCGAGACAATAATGATACATAACACAATCTCTTTGCTCAAAGCATCAATACAGTGATGGGACATTATTCCTTGTCTTTGTCTCACACATTTTATCTATTGCATATCATGCATGGAGTTGTTAGTTATATTGCATAAGATCATGCCCTCTGAATTTCTCTTTTCTCTATTTCATACATTTAAAATCTTGTTCTACTTTTTTTTTATAGAAATTGTAACGATTGCAAGATAGGGGGAGGTTCTAGAAATTGATTTTCTATATAGGGAGGAGTTAGAAACAGCTAAAAAGAGAGGAAAGTAGCATAGCATGTGATTTTCTAATTCACCATTGATTCAAAGATTTATTTAATTAGATATGTAGAATTCATACTTGAAATTATATTAATAAAGAGTGGAATCTTAGGCGTATAGATTTTTTGAATCCTCGTCTAGTAAAGAATGTTTTTCTATTTATAATTTATATCCCCAATTTGTGCATTATGGATCATCAACATGTCATATGCCTCAGCTAGTAACTTTCTGACAATTTTGAACAAATTCATGGTTCCCTTAAAAAAAATTGAAAGCACTTTAAGGGATAAAGGAAATCATTCACAAAGTAAGATGGTCCAGAACCTAGACGCATCTGACACAACATGAAATACTAGTGCATATACATGGAGTTCCAAGAAGAACAAAACAAAGCTTGTTGTCTTAGTAGAATCACTTAGTAAACAAGGAATAGAAGAAAAAAAATCATTTATCTACCACCATAGTGAAAAACTAGCAATTTCATTTGGTTTGTTAAACTTGGCCCCTGGTACAACTATTAGAGTTGTTAAGAACCTTTAAGTATGTCCCGATTTTCACACTGCATCTAAATTCATCTCCAAGATTATTGGAAGAGAAATTGTTCTGAGAGATGTGAACCATTTCCATCATTTTAAACAGGGACAATGTTCTTGTGGAGAATATTGGTGATGCTAAATGAAACAATCTAAAAAATAGGCTCACACTATAAATGTGCACTACACCAGATATCTAGTAATAATGAAGGGACATCTATCAAAGCATAATAATGGGGATTTTTTTGTCATATGTTGTAGTTACAAGTTCTACATGAAAAAGTGGAAGCATAGACAAGGCAAGTGAATTGTTTCAGAAAATACATCAAAAAAATGTGATATTATGGTACCATGATTAAAGGGTATGTTCAAAATGGGCAAGACAAAGAAGTAAATATCAATTTATGAGGTAAAATTCAACTTTGCAAGGGGAAAATGCTACATGTTTGCAACTTTTCAATTCTTTTTTACATGGATTTTCCCTTTTTGAGAGAGTTTCTCTTCTTCTATGCATGAGTTTGGGTTTCTTTCAAATGTATCTATGAATGCAGTGTTAAGAGAAGATCCTTGTTAAACCCTGTGTATTTTAGCTCATGCATGGATTTTCATAGCTTAAAAATTCTTCCTTTCATGTGTTTACCATTGTTTCAACGCCTTTCAAGATTAAGGAATAATTTAATGGCTTGGGAGGATCTCAAAGGTTTTATATGGAATAGTGAGAGCCATTAAAGAATGGTTGCATATAAAGGATCTTTGAATGCCTGGTGATAGTGTTTTATCATTGTATTTTGAAGCTACACATGTATATGAGGAATGAAAGTCATATTATATGAAGATTTATCTTTTAGATCAAATCCTAAGGGTTTTATAACAAGCAGATTTTAAGAGTTTCAAGGATGCATGAAGAGGAGTGAATTTGTTACTTTTAGAAGAAGGGATTAATTAGCAAGAAGTTCAAAGCTTGGGTGATTCCTCTCTGCCATCAAGAAGGGAGTCCAACATTATATTTTTGACTCAATCCTCTCATCATATCAAGCAAGTGTGATGAGGTAGCTGTAGACACTGAAAAATGTCCTAAGTCCGCGAACAACATTTTTCCTTAGTTGTCATCCTCTAATAATTAAATAATTTTAATTATTTAATTATTCTTGATCGTATTCCTTTATTAATTAAATAATTTTAAATTATTTAATTAATTCATTTTCTAACCTCTATTCTACCTTGATCAATTAAAATAAATTAATTGTGTCACTAATACCCCCTTTCTTTAATAATTAAATAAATCATTATTTATTTAATTATTTATCTTTTATCACCTATTTATAGTCAGATAATAATAATTATTTGACATTTTATTCTTCTATAATTAAATAATTGATGAAACTATTTAATTATGTGTCATTCTTCTCTTTTAAATAATTGATCTAAATGAATTATCCATGTCTAATTTCTATATCCTCCTTTAATTAAATTTATGAATTTAATTAAGTCTCGTTTTTCATTTCTTCCAAATAAATAATTTGAAAATAAATTATTTATTTGCCACTTGTCCTTCTCCTCTAGTTTCAAATAAATAATTTAAAATTATCCCTTCATTTTGGTTAAAGATCCCCTATCATTATTTCATGTCATAACCTGCATGTCCTACATGTTTGTCATAGCCATTGAGCATCATAGCCATCAATGCCATATCTTTTCCATGCATGGCATATTTTGGTTGCATCAATTTTCAACTATATATCTTGGCATCTTTCTAAAAACTCAATCTTGGCCATCCATTTCGTAACCTCCCTCCCATGAATCCTCATATGTTGATCTTAAAATCTTTCTAGAAGATCAATCTCATTCATTCATTCGAATGGTTGTCTATAAAAGAAATCTTTCTCCTCCACTTTTGATTTAACAACTAATTGGCTCCAACTTTCTACTTACTATTTTGCAGGTATTTGCACATATGAAGCAACAAATATGAGGGCAAAGATTCCAAAAAGGAGAAATAGGAGAGACAAGGGAAGTGAAGCAACTTGAAAGGGGAGTATTTGATTTGAATGGTTTCACCTTATTATTCTCTATTTGTTTGTATTCTCTTGTTTAGATTGGGATTTTAGCTTAGATTTGTGTTGGTTGTCACTTTATCTATGCTATTTGATTTTTCCCATCTTACATTGGTGAACCCGACGTGAATCTTACAATTTTGCAGAAAAAATCATTTATTTTCTTATTTTTTTTTGTTGTTTTGTAGGTTACAACCAAGAATTTGCACAAAATCCTATCATCTTATTTTAAATACAGAAAAATGGACACATTAAATCTTCAAAAAATATTATTTTATTTTTTTAGGCCTCATTTTTAGCTTTCCGAAACTTCAAACGGTTTGAAATTTTGATATGTTTTGAGAAAGTTATGACCGTTTTAGTGCTTGCAACTTTTTAAGATTTAGTTGTTAAGATCCGGATTTTCTTTTGTTTATAACACTTTTGTTGTGCAATATTTTGCTAAACTTATTTTGGGTTTTGAAGGTCTATGTCTTAGATTTCCATATATTTTTATGGTTTTAAATTTTGTTTAAGTTATCACTATTTTAGTTTGTTGTTTTTATGCAAGTTTTTTTTATGGTTTACTGATTTTTTGTTTGCAGCGTGTGGCTTTGGAGTGGGGCTCCCAAAAAAATTGCTTCTTTTGAAGCAACAAAAAAATTTGAGCTCTTAGTTTTTAAATTTTTTTCAGTTCTTTTCTTAGTTTAGTTTAGTCTCTTCATTTTCTAGTTTAGTTAGCTACTGACTTTTGAGTTTTAGTTTGGTTTTAAATCTCTCGTGCTAACTTAGTTTTTGTAGCTTTCTCGTTGGTCCAATATCATTTTGTGAAACTACTAACAAGTGGTTTTGTAGGTTTGAATGTCCAAGGACTATATTTTGAAACCACTTTGTTTGTTTTAGATTAGATAACACTTCGTTTCGTGCTCTAAAATGAACGATTGTCTTTCTCACATAGATTGAATTAGAGGTTAAATGAACACCATGTCTTAGTGTTTGAGGGTGGTAGGTATTATGCTCTCACCTTGTGCAAAATTTCTATTCAAAAAGTCAAAACCATCCATTTTTGTGTTCACCCATTACAAGGGCCTACCTTGGTGGGAAAAAATACTCACCCCAAGGGATGACCTTAAGTGGTAATGGACTAAAGCCAAGTCCTTCCGAACCGCTATAGAAATTTGTGATTGCAAGGAAATTTTGCAATCAAGGGGATGTGGTACATTATAGCTCTCCTCCAATATCTTTATGATATGTAACCCCTTGTTCTAAGGGTAGAGAGACCTCCTGAGGGAGTTTATCATAGTACCCCTTAAACTGGATGCCCTTACTAGACACCTCTTGTTTGTAGCAGCCAAAATCCTTCTATTTGCTAGTGCAAGAGGTCAGACCTCCGAAGCCGTCCCACATACTCATGGTTCTTAGTAGAGATGAAGAGTTAATCATGGGAGATTCATGAGAACTCAAAGCTTGGTTGACTCGAAAAGTGAGTGTTATGTTGGGGGAGTCAGTGTGGCCAAGCTTCTAAGTCATCTGCTAAGAATAAGCATGACTGGTTAATCCAAGTGGGAATTCAACGAATATTTCCCTTGCCAACCTTAGGATTGTGCTTGTCTTCTTTAAAAAATAAAATATTTTTACATCAAACTAGTCCTCAAACAAAGTGCTTGATACTATCTGTTGTGTTTCCCAAGACAAATTTCATCAAAATCAGTCAAAAATCCACTCAAAACTAGTCCAAAACATCAAATTTACAAAATAACTCTTTGTGAACCACAACTTATTGAAACAAAACCATAAAATACTGATCACCAAAGTCTCAAAAACCATTGTCCAACTCATCTTGACTGTGATCTTGATTTCCAAACCAGAGACTTGCAAGTTTTTCTAGCCCATTATAAGCATCCCCATTAAGAAAAAATTGCATTATAGGTTGCATCCCTTCATTCCTTGCATTGCACAATTTGGACTTTCACCCTTAGGTTGCATTTAGGCCATCAAATTTTGAACATAGGGAGACCTCTGAGCTTTTGGGAATTTCGGGTTACACATTCTATTTGTCATTGACCATTGTCATTGTCATTGTCTTGTCGTTTGTCACTTGGTCTTGTGTCCTAGTCTTGGTTGTTCTCTTATGGTCAATGAAATTTGATTTTTTTTGCCTTGGGTTCACATTGGCTTGATTGCCACCCTTAGTTTAAAATTCCTTCACATTACTCTCATTAAGACTCATATTCCCTAGATTGCACTTTGCATCCTTATATCCTTGAAAATACAAAAGAAACATAGCATAGTTTCAATTGCATCATTGTCTTAATCTCCAATCAACCATAATCTAGTCACCTTGATCACCAATCAGATTTTAGCATCCCTTAGCACTCATTATCATCATCCTTTGGTCATTATTATCTTTGCATTATCATCCCTACTTTAGTATCCTTGCATTTTCATATCCTAAAGGTTAAAAAAAAAACATAGTTTAATGTCATCCACATCTTGCATTATCCCTCAAACTTGCAAACATATCACATGGTTGAAACAAGGTCAAAATCCAAAAGAAAGGACATGTAATATTCAAGTGATCCATTTCATGACACCACCCTTGGGTTTAATTCAAATCAATCCATACCTCACAAAGAGGTGCCACAAAGAGATCAAACCAACAATTGGGACAATCTAAGTCATGACGAATTCAACAAGAAATGGGAAAACCTAAGCATAGAAGAATTCAAAAAACAATTGACTCCTCAAGAAATTGAAAGAGCTTATCAAGATCCAAAAATTTTAAACATGATTGATCAACTTGTTAGTGTTGATCCTAATAGATACTTCTATGCACTAGCTAAAAAGGGTGCCAAATTACCTTAAGGTTTTGATGTATCGACCATTGTAGAAGAAGAAACTAAAAATCCATTTTCAATTGGAATGCCTTCATCATCTAAGACATCAAACATATCCCTTGGGGCAAACTCACACATGGGTACCACTACCACACATATCCCAAATATCCCAACATTTGGAAACAAGGTAACCCATACCACTACACAAGGACAAAATCCTACACTTGGAAACACCTCCAAATCCATGGGTAAGACCTTTACAAATCCCCTCTTCCAATCACACATCAAGGTTCTACTTCACAAGGTCCTACACCTTTGACTCAAAATGCAAACCAAGGTCCCATTCCTACACTTTAAAACACAAACCAAGGATGCTTGTTCCAATTTTCAATTCAACCTAGAAAGGTCCACATTGTCTCATGAAAAATCCCAAAGAAAAACAATAATCAAGGACCCATCCCATCATTCCAAAACGTGAATCAAGGGTCCCTCTCATCGTTCAAAAATTCTAACCAAGGGAACATTCCTTCATCACAAAATGTCAATCAAGGGCCTACATATTCATTTCAAAATACCAACCAAGGAACCCTTTCTTCATCACAAAACATCGGTCAAGGACCAACACCTTCATTTGCAAACCAAGGACCTTATTTTAAAAACCAAAACACAAATCAAGGGTCTACACATCAATCCCAAAACACCATACCATATGCAAACTTGACCTTTGGAACAAACCCAAATGCCAATTTCATTCCAAATTAAACCAATAAAAAATAATATGGTGATCAAGGTCTCACATCACAAGGCATCAATCATAATTTAAATCCAACCTATGAACTCAATGCTAGCATCATGAAACCAAGTCAAAGCAATGCAACACCATCTCTTATAAACTTCTTGATACAACATGTGCAGACCCTTCAACAACGGATGACTAACATGCAATTGGGGACCAAAAACAAAGACATATTCCATGGAGGAATTATGCCCCTTTCCATTCGATCACAATTTATATATGCCACACTTTCCCCCTCATTTTACAACACCACCTTTTCCTAAGTATAAGGGGATAGGGGATCCAATAGAGTATATTCGAGAATTCAACACATCATGTATGGAAGTCTCATATGATCCAAATTATTTAATGAGACTATTTCCGTGAAGTCTTATAGGGGCAGCTTTAGATTGGTTTGCACATCTTCCTCCAGGAATAAGAACATGGGGTGAACTAGCTGAAAAATTCATTAATCATTATTCCTTCAACATTAAAAATGATGTCACCCTTGCAAAATTAAGAACCAATAGACAAGAAGAAGGAGAACCCATTACCTTGTTCTACCAAAGATGGCGATGTTTGGTTTGCAAATTCCCTTGTCACATTCCTGAAAAATAATTTGTTACCATGTTTGTGGAAAATATTAATAGAGATTTCATGAGACGAATTCAAATCCAATGTTGTACAACCTTTGAAGAGATCCTTGATAAATGTGTCCTTATTGAGAAAGGTCTTATTGCTAAAGGACTAGTCAAGATAAATAGAGAAAATATGAAATCCAACAATGACAAGAGCAAATATTGGACTTGAAACAAAAATGTAACAAATGATGGATTTGTTGATGCCAAACTAATAACTAAAGGTCCAACCATTCAAATTAAAGGTCCCTCCTCATCGAATACATCAACCATGCCAAATACACAAATCTAGAGTCAAAACCAAACATTAAACAATGTCCAAAACAATCAACAATGAAGAGGACCTCTTCATGCCAAGAGAACCTACACCCCCTTGGTTGAACCTATCAAATCAGTTCTCAAAAAAATCTTTCAAACCAATACCATCACACTACCTAACACCAAGAATTATGAACCTTCCTTGATCAAACCAGATTGGTGGAAAGAAGATGAATACTGTGAATACCACTGTAGCAATGGACACAAAACAGCAAGATGTTGGACACTCAAGAACGTTATTCAAGACCTCATTGAAAAAGGAACCATATCAGTGGGAGATTCACAAGGAAAAACCAATGCTAATCATACCATATTCAAGACTCCCTTGCAAGACCATGATAAAGGGAAATCCTCCATTTCAGGGAACAATAATAGTTCCAACTACGCTACAGTCAAACATAACTATAGCACTATCATTCTTAACATAACACCCTTTGACAAATGCATTTCTACCATCACCATAAATAAGCCAAATTCAGGCTATGTTGTTGCTACTCGTAGAACCAAGATAACTATTCCAAGACCTCTGTCTAATCCTCAGCCCAAGAACCAATATAATCTCCTACAACAGTTGGGAAAAACCCTCGCGTAAATCTCTATCTTGGAGCTCATTCACACGTCCCCACAACATAGAGCCATACTTGATAAAGCATTGCAAGAAGCATCTATCCTTGCCAACCTAGATTTCAATGCATTTTAGGCCATGGTTAGATACCTAGCTATGCCACATCACATCACCTTCTCCGAACAAGACTTTTTTGCACCAAAATCTGATCATAATGACCCATTACATCTCAAAGTTTGCATCGATAAATGCAAGATTAGACGAGTCCTAGTAGTCAGTGGAGTAGGTTTAAAAATTTGTGAAATAATTGGGATACTCTGAGAATTGTATAGACCAAACAAATAAAATCACTATCAAAGCTTATGATGATGTTGATCATTCATCTGAAGGTGTCATTTCACTCCCTATAAGAGTTGGCCCCGCAATACAACATACAATATTTCATGTCTTGGATCTAGATCTACATTATAACCTTCTCCTCGGTCGTCCTTGGATTCATGCTATGAGAGCTATTCCATCCACCTACCATCAATTGAGAAGCCTACATATAGTATTTTTAGTATTGTTCAAACTTAAGAGGAACTACTGAATGTCAAGTGCCCATCAATCGAGAAGCCTCACCTTCCACTTCATCCACCACTTCATCCCACTACATCGACCCATCTACATTGGTAAAATCATCCACTCCATTCACCACACACTCTGTACATAAGATCCAGATCCAAGATAAAGGATGCAGAGAATATAACATGAAGAGTTTCTTTTTCATCGAAAAATTGCCTAAATCACCAAAGTCTTATGGAAAACCACATCCCATGCAGCCTAAGGTCATCTTTCATAATCCCCCTACCACCTTCACCAAATGGGGGTAGCTTTCCAAGGAATCTCTAGATGATCACATTCTCACATGGTTGTACAGAGAAGAAGAAGACACTAAATCTAAGAGATTGCTAGTTGAACAGTATCTAAAAGGGTTCCCAATAATGAAACGATAAGGATATGATGGACACAGTGGTCTTGTCCTAAATAAAAAAGGAATGATAGAACCACTGCAACCTCCTAAGTTGATTAAACATCAAGGGTTAGGGTTCGCACCTATAAAAGTGACTATCCAAGGTATCAGATTACCTTCAAGTGAGGTTGCTAATGCTTCATATGAGATCGAGACATATGAGGAACCTTGGAATTTTGATGCCGATTCTAATGAATATGAATGGGATTCCCTATCCTCCACTACCTTTATGGACTTAGATAAACTATTCAAAATACTTGATGAGCCTCCTCTTGAAACATAGTTCATTCAAATTCTTACAATTGGTTCCTCGCTAAGTCTACCAAGCCCTCATCCCAAAGCCCCCTTAAATAAAGAAGAATGGATTAAATTTTTTTGGGAAACTATTGAAGCTGCCTCCTAGGAACTTGATGAATCTACATCCATCTTTACCCTCTCTTCCTACACCATGATTCTTGATAACACTAATGATGGCTTACCCCTTGTCTACCCACAACTCATAGATTGGGATCAACAAGACCCACCAAGTTTGGACACTTTCAAGAACAACAAAGCAATCACTGAGTGTATGGGACTTTGTGAAGGAATACCTAGTGGCGATCATAAGGTTGGCTTTTCCATAGAACTTGATTATGCAATATACTTTGGCGAGGCTTTCCTATCCTCTAGTCACAAAAGTAAAAATGATAAAATAAGAAATAGAAATAATAGGTCTTTAGGTGAAAACCAAAAGGTGCCTACTGACCGTGAAAAAGTAAACATAAAGGACATATCCAAAGGTGAAAACCTCCTTGAGGTGCCTGAAGATGGAGGATTGGACTGTCTCCCAATAGATCGAGAGAGATCGTCATTATTGATAAAAGAAACAAAAGAGGTGAATATTGGAACACAAGATAATTCCAGAATGATACAATTAGCAGCATCTTTGACCGCCAAGGAAAAGCCCGAGTTCACAAAATTCTTTGCAGAAAGACAAGTCAATTTTGCCTCGTCATATGCAAATATGCTTGGATTGGATCCTGAATTGGTTTTACATCACTTACCACTTCTACTTAATTCGAAGCCATACAAACAGAAGCTAAGAAAAATGCATCAACATATCACACTCCTTGTCAAGGGATAATTGAAGAAACTTCTAGATGTGGGACTCATTCATTCTATTGATTATGCAGATTGGATATCAAACCTTGTTCCTATCACTAAACCAAATGGTCAAATTAGAATATGCACAAATTTTAGAGATCTCAATAAATATTGTCCCAAGGATGATTTTCCTCTACCAAACATCGACATCATCGTAGACCTCATAGCTGAGTACGAAATGCTATCACTCATGGATGGATTCTCAATTTATAATCAGATAAGGATTGCTAGTGAAGGTCAACCACAAAATTTTTTTACATGTGCTTGGGGAAATTTTTGTTGGAATGTAATGTCGTTTTGACTGAAAATTATTGGAGCTACATATTAGAGAGCGATGACCACAATATTTCATGACTATATGCATGTGCTGATGGAAGATTATGTCAATGAAATTCTCTCTAAATCCCTAGAATGAAGTGGACATTTAGCAGTATTGGACAAGATTTTCACACGACTAGAAAAATACCAACTCAGATTAAATCCAAAGAAATGTGTTTTTGGGGTCCAATCAAGCAAACTCCTTGGATACATACTATCATGCAGAGGAATAGAAGTTGATCCCATGAAATTTAAAGCTATCTTAGAAATGCCACCACCAACCAATATTATTTAATTGAGGACATTGCAAGTGAGACTAGAATCAATCCACAGGTTCATTGCTCAGTTAGCAGACAAGATCCACCCATTCCAACATCTGTTAAGAAAAGGAATTCCCTTCAATTGGACATACAAGTGTCAAGAAGCATTTGATCAGATCAAAAATTATCTACTAACTCAACCAGTTCTTATGCCTCTAATCGACTAAAAATGTTTGTTCTTATATGTGACAACCACAACATCAAAATTGGGGGCATTATTAGCACAAAATGATAATGATGGAAAAAAATAGGCTATATATTACATTAGTCGCACCCTAGTTGGATATGAATTGAATTATAGTCCTATTGAATGAGCATGTCTAGTAGTGGTATTTACAAGATAGAAATTGACACATTGCATGTTGAATCATAAGACAAAACTGATCGCCAAAATTGATCCTCTGAAATATCTTCTCAATAAAGCAACCCTGATAGGAAGACTAACTAAGTGGGTTATGATGCTGAGTAAATATGAAATTTAGTATAGAGATCAAAAAGTAATAAAAGGACAAGTAATAGCAGACCAACTTGCAGATGCACCCATAAAAGCAGATCACCCTTTGATATCTGATTTTCTAGATGAATCAATCTTTCTCATAGACACACCAACCACTTGGAAATTATACTTTGATGGATCTTACACAAGTCATGGTTTAGGAGCTGGAATTCTGTTCATCACCCCTCAAGGAGATTTCATCCCTAAGTCATTCTGAATAGCATTCCCCTGCACTAATAATATAGCAGAATATGAGGCATCATTAACAAGACTTCGAATAGTAATAAAATGAAAAATCAAGGATCTTCAAGTCTATGGTGACTCGCAGTTAGTGATAAAACAATTTAATGATGATTATGATACTAAGGATGAGAAATTGATTCCCTAAAAACACATGGTGGATAGATTCAAACTATACTTTGACAATGTTTCTTTTGAAGAGATCCTGAGAATCCAGAACAAAGCAGCCGATGCAATGGCTACCATTGGATCTCTCTTGGACATTCCCAATAATGCATCACAATACGAGTTCTTGGTAGAAAAACTATTGATCCCTACGTTCGATGTCCCCGAAAACAAACTTGTGTGCGAACTTGTTGGTCTTGATTCACCTTGGTACAAAGACATTTGTACCTATTTACATGACCAAATTATACCTCTTGACGTGTCCCTTAACCAATGTAAGACCTTTATTTGACAAGCATCTAAATATGCCATCATCGGAGACACCCTTTATCATCGTAGCCTAGATAGTACCCTCCTTTGATGTCTCAACTCAAATGAAGCACAAACAACCTTACAAGAGGTACATCATGGTATATGTGGAGCTCACTTTTCTGGTCCCACCTTAGCCAAAAAGCTCATGAGAATGGGATATTATTGGCCTACGATGGAACGTGATGCCTATCATTTTGTGAAGAAATGTCACCAATGTCATATTCATAGAGATCTCATACATGCACCAACTTAGGAACTGCAACCACTTACTTCACCATGGCCATTTTCTCAATGGGGACTCAACCTCGTAGGAAAATTCCATCCCACCTCTTCTAATGGACATATGTTTATCCTTGTCGGCACTGAGTACTTTACAAAATGGATTGAAGTCGTCCTTTACAAAATGGATTGAAGTCGTCCCACTGACGTACATTATTGGTAAGCAGATAGCCAAATTCATCTTGAATTACATCATTTTTCATTATGGTATCCCACACTCCATCATTACAGATAATGGTCGCCCTTTCAAAAACGAAGATGTCCGTGAGCTTTGTGACAAATTCCATATTCAACATCATTTTTCCACTCCGTATTACTCCCAGGGTAATGGTCAAGCTGAGGCATCTAATAAAATTATCCTAAATATCTTAAAGAAGACTATCAATGACGTTGGCCGTGATTGGCACTTACAACTTAACCCTGCTTTATTGGGCTATCTCACCAGTATTCGTACCCCTACATAAGCCACACCATATTCCCTTGTTTATGGATTTGAAGTAATACTTCCTATAGAGGTCGACTTACCATCCCTACGGGTCTCTATGCAAAGCCTAATTGATCAAGAAGAATATTGTGTATCCCATCTACAAGAGCTAGAGTTACTAGATGAAAAGAGACAAACTGCTTTGACACACTTGCAAGCATATCAGAACTGCCTCTGACATAGTTATAATAAGAAGGTTCATCCTAGAATTTTTTACATTGGTGATCTAGTCCTAAAGGAGAATCCAAAGAACCAAGCAAAATGAGAAAAACCTAGTAAATTTGAGCCTAATTGATTGGGCCTGTAAATTGTCACAACAACATATGGATTTGGTGCTTATCATCTTTCTAAACCGCAAGCACAGAAGGATTTCCTAGTGTAACACAAGATCTCGGGGATCTTGGTGGGTACTACATGGGACAACTAGGAAAACAACAAACAAAAGAAAAATCAAGATACACCCCTATGTAAACTAGTCAAAACACACCATAATATGAGAGATCATGGTGGCCTTGATGAGTGATGATAGGGAGCTCAAATGATAAAACCTAGTAAGAACTGCCTCTGACGTAGTTATATTAAGAAGGTTCATCCTAGAAGTTTTTACATTGGTGATCTAGTCCTAAAGGAGAATCCAAAGAACCAAGCAAAATGAGAAAAACCTAGTAAATTTGAGCCTTATTGGTTGGGCCTTTACATTGTCACAACAACATATGGATTTGGTGCTTATCATCTTTCTAAACCACAAGCACAGAAGGATTTCCTAGTGTAATGTAAGATCTCGGGGATCTTGGTGGGTACTACATGGGACAACTAGGAAAACAACAAACAAAAGAAAAATCAAGATACACCCCTATGTAAACTAGTCAAAACACACCATAATATGAGAGATCATGGTGGCCTTGATGAGTGATGATAGGGAGCTCAAATGATAAAAAAAAACCAAAAGCATCAAAAGATTGCAATCAATTTCAAAATGTCCTTTTCCATAAGATCAAGATGATGGATGGGGTTGATGCAGTATGTTAGGAAGGATGCATCCTGTTGAGACCAAAGATGGATGCTAAATTAAAAGATTGATAATGACATAGGATATTCAAAAACTAATTAAATCTCATGACACAAATGGATTTCATTTGTGAGGTACCAGGGAGATAAGGAAATACCTTGACAACATGACACAAGGCACAAGACTGAATCACCCGAAAGACCTAGGGGCTCGGGGGTTGATTAAAGATCAACCTTCCCTACATGAAAGCATAGAGCCCTCATAGTTCAGGAAAATACCATGGATAAAAGTGAAAAGAGGATGATGAAGACAAATGATGGAGGACAATGATCGAGAAGAATAACCACAAAGGAAAAGAAAAGAAAATCCTCGGGGTTGGATCAAATGATAAGCCTTGCCTACGTGCAAGTGCAGGGGCAACACAGTTTGAAAGGGACGAAAGACCAACAATGGATAAGGAAAAAAGAGGACAATGGTCATAGATGAGGATGGAAGAAATGCCCTGAGGGCAAATCAAATGATCAACCTTGCCTATGTGCAAGCGCAGGGGCAACGTAGTTTGACAAAGATGACACAAACAACAAGAGGGAGATGACAAGGAACAAAGCCTCGAGGGAAGATCAAGTGATCGACCTTGCCTTCTTGAAAGTGTAGGGGCAACGTAGTTTTCCAAATGACAAGAGGGATGGAAAAAGACACCAAAAATAGCCCCGGGGGTAGATCAAGTGATCGGCCTTGCCTACGTGAAAAGCACAGAGGCAACGTAGTTCACCGAAGATGAGACAAACAACAAGAGATGATAGGAAACAAATCCCTAGGGGCGGATCAAATGATCGGCCTTTCCTATGTGAAAGTGTAGGGCAATGTCATTCGCCAAAGATGAGATGGGATCTACATGGAGATAGACATGATGAATAATCCTAGATGCAACACAAGCTTAGATTAGGATAAAATCTCAAGATTTCAGATAGCGGATGATGTTCGTCCAATGCTCAACCAAAAATATACCAAGTGACCAGATGGAAGGATAGGATTGATAGGATGGTGAGGATATTGAGATCTGGATGGATAAATCATAAAGTAACTAGGACGCGAGGTAGATAATTGTTAAGCCCTATACGAATGGTGCCTGTTACCAAGTTTTCACCAATCGTACATATCCAAGATGCCACGCAGGGGTGGTTTTCACCATAGGATGAATTATTTCTCTTTACTATTTTTTGGATTTTTTTTTTTTTTTGAGATTTTACCAGGAAGGATACCCCAGCTGTCCTAAGTATAAAACTTCTTTAGATGCATGATATTGATGGGTTCTTCTAGAGGCTCTCCTTCAAGTTTAGACAACTTGTATGCTCCAAAACCATATTTTGTGGTGACGACGTAAGTGCCTAACCAATTAGCTTCAAACTTGCCCTTCTTATCCTGATCTTGTTGATTCCACTGATTTTCTTTAAGGACTAAATCGCCAAAATTAAATTGACGAGGGTGGACCTTCTTATTGTAGCTTCTCTTGAGTTGATGTTGATAGGATTGTAGATGGTTGTAGGCTTTGACCCATTTTTCATCTAGGAGTTCCAACTGAGCAAGGCGTGCAACTCGGGTGTCAACGTCAATGATCATAAACTTCAGAGATATATGAAGTGATGGGATTTTGACTTCAATCAACAAGATGGATTCGGCACCATAGAATAGTGATTATGGAGTGGCACTAGTGGGGGTATGAATGGAAGTGCAGTAGGCCCAAAGGGCAGGATGGAGGTGGAGGTGCCAATCTCGACCAGTGTTGTTAACCATCTTTTTAATGATTTTAATCAAGGTTTTGTTTGTTGCTTCTGCTTGACCATTACCTTGGGGGTAATAGGGGGTAGACCAATGATGTTGGAAATGACAAGTATTATAGAGGAATTTCATGCACTTGTTTTTGAATGGCTTTCCATTGTCAGTAATGATGGTGGAGGAGATTCCATACCTGCAGAGGATATGGTAAAGGATGAATTTGGATATTTGAACACCATTAATTTGGGTGAGTGGTATGGCTTCCACCCACTTAGTAAAGTATTCAATGGTTGTGATGATGAAAGTATGACCGTAGGAGGATGGAGGGTAATCTTTCCGCCCAAATCAAAACCCCATTGTGAAAATGGCCATGTTATTGTGATGGGTTGTAACTCTTGTGTAGGAGCATGAATCAGATCTGCATGTTGCTGACAAGGAAGACACCTCTTGACAAACTCGCAAGAATCTTGTTCCATAGTAGGCCAGTAATATCCTGCTCTGAGAATCCTCTTGGCTAGGGCCATACCATTAGAATGGGCTCCACATATACCACTATGTAATTCTACCAATGTAGTGTGGGCTTCAGTCTCGTTTAAACACTGGAGGAGGGTTCCATCATACCCACATCGATAAAGCATATCACCTATAATGGTGTAGCAAGCGGTGCATTGGATAAAGGATTTTTGTTCGTTATGTGTGAGGTATGATGGTAAGGTGTTGTCATGAAGATAAGTGTAGATGTCTTGGTACTAGGGGGATTTAGGACCTACAATTTCACATACTATTTCACTCTCAGGGATGTCATATGTAGGGATTAACAGTTGCTCCATAAGGAACTCACATTCAGTACGATCTTTAGGCAGGTCTAGGAGGGAACCAATGGTGGCCATGACATCAGCTGCTTTATTTTGTACTCTGGGTATTTGATCAAATTGGATGGAGGAGAAATATTTCTTGAAGTCATCTACCATTCGTTTGTAAGGTAACAACTTGTAATCTTCTGTTAAGATTTCATCATTAAATTTCTTGATAACCAGCTGGGAGTCACCAAAGATGTGCATGTGAGAGATATGCCATTAGACTAGAATCTTAAGGCCGGTGAGAAGAGCTTCATACTCAGAAATGTTGTTGGTGCAAGGAAAGGCCAATCGAAATGACTTTGGTGTGTAGTCACCTTGGGGGGTGACAAGCAAGACTCCTGCTCCTGATCCATTTTTAGTGTGTGATCCATCAAAGTATAATGTCCATGTGGCGGCTTCCAAAACTGAAAAGACCCCTTCATCTTGAAAATCTATTTCTAAAGGATAAGCATCTACTAGTGGGGCATATACTAATTGATCCATAATTACTTGTCCTTTGATTGCTTTACGATCCACATACTCTATGTCAAATTCACTTAATATCATGACCCATTTAGCCATGTGGCTAGTGAGTGTTGTTCTTGATAACAAATATTTAAGCGGATCAACTTTAGAGATTAGCTTGACCAGATGACTAAGCATGTAGTGTCTGAGTTTCTGTGAGCTGAAGACTATAGCGAGGCAAGCCTTCTCCATTGGGGAATATTTGAGCTCATAGCCTACTAAAGTCTGAGTGATGTAGTAAATTTATCTTTCTTTGGATGACTCATCTTGTTGTGCTAACAATGCTCCCAGTGCCATGAAAGTAGCTGAAATATAAAGGAGGAGTGGTTTTCCCAAAATAGGTGGCATGAGAATAGGTAGGTGAGCCAAATATTCCTTGATTTGATCAAATCGGAGTTGACATTCTGGGTTCCATGTAAATGCAATATATTTCTTCAGGAGATGCGTGAATGACTGACACTTGTCGGCTAGTTGAGCAATGAACCTTCAAATAGATTGGAGCTTACCTTGCAGACTTCTTAGTTGTTTCGGATTGTGGGGTGGAGGCATTTCCATGATTGCCTTGACCTTAGCAAGATCAACCTTAATTCCTCTGTGGGAGACAATGAACCCTAAGAGCTTTCCAGATGTGACACCAAAAACACATTTCTTTGGATTGAGGCGTAGCTTGTACTATTCCAGACGTTCAAAGATCCTTTTGATAATTGTAGGGTGTTCTTCTCTTGTTCTTGATTTTCCTAACAGGTCATCAACATAGTCTTCCATTATTATGTGGATGAGGTCATGGAAGATATTTGTCATAGCATGTTGATATGTTTCCCCCGCATTCTTGAGGCCAAAAGGCATGGCATTATAAAAAAATGTACCCCAAGGTGTTGTGAAGGAGGTCTTGTGTTGATCCTCGGGGGAAATCTTAATATGGTTGTAGCCGAAGAAACCATCCATGAGGGACAACATCTCATGTCCTGTAGTGAGGTCGACCAACATATCAATATTTGGTAAGGGGAAATCGTCTTTGGGACAAGCTTTGTTAAGGTCTCAAAAATCTATATAGATTCTGACATCTCTGTTGGGTTTAGCAACTAGGACTATATTGGATATACAATCAGAGTAATCAATTGGTGGGATGAATCCTACCTCCAATAGCTTTTCTAATTCTTTCTTCACCAAGAGAGCCACTTGAGGGTGCATTTTATGGAGTTTTTGCTTGACAGGTTTTGCATCAGGATGGACATCTAGGTGATGTACCACCAAAGTTGGAACAAGGCTGGGCATGTCTGAGTATGTCTAGGAGAAGTTGATGATTCCTTCTTTAAGGAGTTTAGTGATGGCAGATTTTTCTTCTTCTGATAGTGCTTTAGCCACATAGGTGATCTTGGAGTTCTCCTCGGTTCCCAAGTTTATTGCTTGTGTTTCTTCAATCAAGATGGATGATCGATCGAATAGTTGAGTCCCTACAAGGGGAAGATGAACGTCCCCATCTTCTAGCACTTCTTCGAAGTTTTCACTAGTAGATACGCCCTTTGTTTTTACTTTTTCACAGTCACAAAGTTCCTTAGGGAGGTTTTCACTAGGTGACCTATTTTGATTTTGTTTCTTTTTATTTTTGCGGCTAGGGTATTCATCTTCCCCTAATCCAATGAGATGCACATATTGGTACACAGAGGGAAAGGTGTTGGGAGGTGTGGTACCTTGTAGGTCATAGTCTATAAGCTCAGGGTGTTTGATGGATAAGGTGATGGTGCAGACAGATAGGTATTCAAACATGGTAGGTAGGTCAACGTGATCTAGGTCATTGTATGTGTAAATGATGGATTCCTCCTCTGGCATGTCTTTGAGGGCACCATCGTCCACATTGACATTGTTGGAGACACTAGATGATGCCAGAGGGCCCTTTTGTTTTTGGTCATAGCCCAAGCCTATCTTCTTTGGACACATGGATGCTTCTACGGGTTGTCATTTTCCTTGCTTTTCTATACCAAGACCTCCGCCTTAGTAATTGCATTTTTCAATGAACTTAGATGCACACTGGTAAACCTCCTGAAAGTATTCTATGAGGGGACATGATGGCTCAAGTTCTTCTCCATAAACCCACTGACTGATATCTTCTTCCATTTGATCCTGAAGGGAACCTAGATCTCTGAATGTTGTCGAGCCCATGTTCTTGGAAGTGAGTGTGAGTGTCTTCTCATCTTCTTTGGGGAAATATGGAGAAGTTGGCCATATGTACGTGGTGAGGGTGGCATGGTTTCCATGTTCAATGTTGTACGCATTTCCTACTCTCCACATCCCTTGTCAATGATCTGGACCTTATTGATGGTGGAACCAAGTGTGGATGATGGTGTGGATTAGTGGTGTTTAATGTGTTGGTGGATGGATGAGAATTTGGTTTCTGGGATGCCCCCATTTCTACCCCAGGGTAGTAATGAGAATGTGGAAAGGAAGATTTGAGGGCATGACAATATTCAAATGGTTGAGGGTCGGCTTGTATAGTTACTTCCATTCCTTGAAATGGGAATTTCAGACATTGGTGATAGGTTGATGGAATGGCTTGCATAGAGTGGATCCACGGGTGGCCAAGAAGGATGTTATATGGAATTCCCAAGTCCAGAATATGACACACAGTATACTACACAATGGGCCCCACCTGAATAGGAAGAAAAATAGTGCCCTCAGAATCTCATTCTATGTTATCACATGCTTTGATGGTGATAACCTGATTATTTAGGTCAGCTTGGGTGTATCCCACCTGTTGTATAAACTTTAATGTACAGAGATATAGGGTAGAACCATTTTCTACCAGTACCCTTTTTACTATGTGACAATTCACCCCAACCTCAAGGTGCAGGGGAAAGTTATGACTTGAGTCAAGTCGTGGCATGTCTTTCTGACTAAAAATTGGTAAGTTGTGGATACATTTCCTACCAATGCTTGAAATTGTGTGGGATCTATGTTGTTGGGGACTTGAGTGCTTAGTAAGGCCTTATTCGGGATGTCTTGATGCATAGGGGAACACTTAAGCAAATCTAGGATAGAAATCTGAGCTGAGGTCTTGCCTAAATGATCAAGGATGTTATACTACAAACTAACAGATAGTAGCTGGGTAGAAGTGGGGGCCGTTGGGACCGTGAAGTGGGTGCAATGGGTGGAAACAACACATCGTGGATCTTTTCCTTTGACGTGTATCATGGATACATGTGGTTCCACTTGTTCTACGTATGTGACAACACCTTGGTAATTGTGTGGCACGTTTTTATAGCTGATGTTATTCGTGTTGTTATTCTAGTTGTTGTTGTTGCATGGTTAAGGATTGGAGTTGGATGTACTAGACCTTGATTATGCTTGGGAAAATAATTTTGATATATTTGAAGCTGATCATTAGATGAAGATTTTGTGTTAGCATCCACATGGATTTCACCCCGATCTATGATATTTTGGACATATGTTTTCAGATTTTGGCACTTGTCCAATGTGTGTCCCTTAATCTTGTGAAATTCACAATACTCGTTCTCTTTGAACCAAGCCAGTTTGGGCTTGGACTCATCAAGAGGCTTGGTTACAGGATAAGTTATGGGATAGTTAGCTTGGAGGAGGTTGTTAAACATGATGCTAAGGGGTTCTCCCAACTGAGTAAACTAGCATTTATTTCTCCCTTGGTTGTTTTGATTTTACTGTTGTCGGGTGCTCCTTGGGGTATGGATATGGCATTTGGGATTGACTGTTTGTTGCCGAGGAGGATAATTTTGTGAGGTGGTAGCCATATGGACATGTTTGGTGTCAGTGACACCATCATTAACAACATTTTTAATCTTATTCCTGTAACTGGGGGTATTTTTCTGCAAGATAGGTTAGCAAATTACATGCAAACATATAAACCCACAATGCATAATGAAGTGCAAAGGAAATTAATAAATAAATACATAGAGTGATCTCACCCAAATTCTTCATCCTTCATGGCTGACCTCCATTACACCTTCTAGCTTGTTGAAATGTAAAAGGTTGCCCTTAGATTTTGATAAGCAATCTAAACTATAGACTAGTCCTAAGCAAGTGTTGAAGGATTTAAGAATCTATGCAAGAGAATATCAAATCCTATATGCAATATTCAATGACTAAATGACAAGATGAATGCTAAACTTAATAGAATGCAATAATTTTTTCAAGATATTAAGAGATGTCGAAATGAGGACTAAATTACCATTTTATAGAAAATGCAATTTTGGATGTACGAATGAGATTAAAGGTTGAGAAGTTCCCTAGAATCAATGGTCAAGATTCAAAATAACAACCCCTTAATTAGGGTTAGGGAAACTTTAGGGTGAAATTTAAAATGAGTGGACAAGATTTAATTTAATAAATTAAATCAAGGAATGAGAATATGTGTGACAGTGAGATGAAAATTAGCCAGTAGAAAAGGATGAGTTAGAAAATCAAGTCTTTTTAGAAATTACTTAATTTGTGGAGGGAAATGCCATTTTGAATTTTAATATTCTAATCTTAACTCAAAATGGTGAAGTCATGTGAGAGTAAATAATAATTAAATTATTTACTTGAATAGAGAAATTTAAATAAATAATTTTTATTTAAATTTGGAAATGAATTGGATGAGACAATTAAATAATTAATTTAAAATATTTAATTATGGAAGAAGTGGATTAAGAATTAAATAAATTGTGGGTAATTTATTTAATTATGAGAGGACTTTAGTATTAGCGACATATTTAAATAAAATTAATTTATTTAAATAATCAAGAGGGAATAATGGATTAAATAAATTTAATAATTTATTTAATTTAAAAAGGACCTTAGACATTAGTGGCATATTTAAATAAAATGATTTATTTAAATAGTCAAAAATAATAAGAGAGATGAATTAATTAAATAATTGGTCATTATTTACTTAATAGCTGAATTTGGTCAGAGTGACATAATTAAATTATGTTGAGAGGAATTGATGAGAAAATTGAGTTCACAGGCCTAGGTCAATTTTATGTGTCTACAATTCCAATAACGAGGTTTATCCCCAGAGGATCTCTCTTTATTAGAATTGAAAATTTTGACCTGCACTTTAGCAACAAGGGCTCGTTCCAAGATAGGACCCTTTTGCACTAGTGATGCAAAGGTGGTGATGCAGTGGAGTCGGAAGTTGTGAGCCATGTCCGAATGGGAATTTTTGATAAACAATGTAACCATGTCTTTTTCCTGTAGTGGGGATTTCATCCGGCTGGCTAAGGCTCGCCATATTTGTAGATAGCTAGCAAAGGTTTCTCCATCACATTGTTTTTCTTTCAGGAGATCAAGCGTGTCAATATCCTTCTCCAGATTAAAGGATAAGTGGGAGATGAATTGTTCTGATATCTGTGCAAAGGACTTGATGGATCCCTTTTCAAGACCCATGAACCAGTAAAGGGTGACTCCCTGTAGGCTTTTAGGGAACAATCAAATGAGGTAGTTGTCATTGTGCATGAATTCTTGGCAGAGGGCATAAAACTCTTGCAGATGAGCTTTGGGATCTTTGGTTCCCTTATATTTATCAAATTTTGGTATTTCAAAGTGTTTAGGGAAGGGAACTAAGGAAATGGAGGGATCAAATGGATAGGCACAAATTTCCTCAAACTTGAATGATTGTTTGCCTATCCTAGTGTGTAAGTCCTTTTACACAACCTTGACTTCTTCCAAGTCTTTGTTGATGGGTGTTGCAAGAGTCAGAGTAGGTTGATTGTACGGGTAGTATTGTTGGTATGATGAGGATGGCACTGCAATAGTTGGATCATAGATGGGTTGAGATGCATAAGAAGGCATTTGTTGGTTCTGATTGGTGGAAGCGGATTGCGAATTGATGTATGGCAGATAGGAGGATGATGGATTGTGATGAGCGGAAGCTGCTTGTTCGTAGGGTGGTTGTTGTTGGTAATAGGAAGCGGATGAAGGACCCTGCTGTTGTGTAGGATTTTGATAATATAAAGAGGTAGAACCCCCTTCTTGATATGACGAGGGTTGTTGGTAGTAAGAGATGAAAGGTGCACCTTGCTGGTAGGATTTTTGTTGCTAGAGATAGGGTGGATAATATTGGTATTGATGCGCAACGGTGGGTTGTTGCGTGATGTATGGGGGTGGATTTCATAGCTGTTGATAGAGATTGGTAGGTGATTGGGGAGCATTGGTGTAAAGTGGTAGTTGGGTCTGCATTTGGTTCTGAACAGTCTAATGAGGATTTGAATTGAGATGGGATGGAGTAGTTTATGTGTTGGATGGATGATAAGGATATTGTGTAAGAGGATTATTTTGCATTTGTGTAGGAATATTTATATGTTGCGATGGAGGTTGTTGTTGTGGTTGTTGTTGGTAGGATGGGCGAGATGGAATATGATGTTGTTGTGGGGCTGCTATAGAAGTGTCATGTGGTGGTTGTGACTGTTGGGATGTTGTTTGAGTCACCTGGTGTGGTGGTCACATAGGTATCGAGACGTTTTGTTATGGGATGGAGATGTGTTGCGGAGTTTGTTGATGAGGTGGTAGGGATGAAGCAATAACACTAGTAGTGTGTTGTGGTGGTGTTTGCAATGAAGTGGATTGGTGGGGATTGGTAGGAGGGTGTTGGAATGTAGGTGGTGGCAAGTTGTTAGTGGAGGCAAATCCTAGAGGTGGCATTAGTGCAAGGGTAGGTATGCCCCCAGTATTGATAGGTGGTTGACTAGGATGTTGAGTTGGAAGTGGTGGAGTGAATGGGATGTATGGTGGCATGCCATAGTCATAGGGATCGTGATGCTCGGGTTGTATTGTAGAGGTTGTGGTTGGGAGATGAGGATAACTAAGAACTTGGTGTATCACAACATTTCCAAACTCAAGATGATACTAATTCTTTGTGGGTGCACCTTCGGGGACATGAATTCCCTAGAACATTTTGTGAAGTTTGTGGATCAACAGGTGCGAGAAGAGTGTGGGTACTGGCATATTATGATGCATTGAAATCGGACGGTGGTTTGAATCCTCTCATGAGAAGAGTGGCAAGAATCTTATCCCCCCATTCATTGAGGAGATGATTCATCATCTAAACATTGACAGGATCATTAAGGTATTCATCAATAGTGACTTTAGGTTGGGTAACCATGTTTTCATCATCGAGTGGTGTGGTGTTCTGGATGTCAGTGTTGGATTGTGCTGAGGCATTGTTATGAAGATCTTGTGTGATATTTGGAATGTTGTTAGGATCTTGTGGGATGTTCGATTGGGAAAGTTGGGCTTGTTGGTCTACCATTTGCTTTTTTGCTTGTGAACGGGCTTGAATGTGCAAAACAACTAGGTGGTCTACAATGTAACTAAGCTTCTAATATGTAATCTAAATGATGATCTAAATGACAATTGGATTAGTTGATTGGATTGGATGATAGATCGATTGATAGGATAGATGATGGATCAATTGATTGGATGATGTATCAATTGATTGGATAATTGGATTGGATCAGATGATGGATCAATTGATTGGATGATGTATCAATTTATAAGATAATTGGATATGATGGAATCGGATCAGGGGTCGATTGATTGGATGATTGGAAGGGTTTCTAACTAGGTTCAGAGATCACCCTAGGTGACTTAAAGTGTTGATTGATTGGATTAAAGGATGAACTGATGATCATAGCACTGAATCCGCCTTGAGATGGAAGGGGATTGATAGGGATAAGGATGATGATTGATTTAAGACAGATGGCAATCCTAAGAAGATGTTAAAGGATGACGATCAGGTTTAGGCACCTAGGTCAATTCAGATAATGAATTCAAATTAAGTTCAGAGGATTTGGATTGAGCAAACGATAACGGATGTATAACCTAAGGATGATTATGAATGCACCTATATGATTATTTGGATGAAAATGGATTGTGATGCAGGTGAACAAGATGTGCAAACAACTAGGCAGACAACAAGCTTTTTGGAACCTATGGGAAACTGGCTTTTCAGATCAAATTTGGGAAATGGATGAAGTTTTGGGGCAGGGAAGCCCAAACTTGGGCAGGGTCACACAAACTAGGGCAAGTTCACTGAAACAGATTCGGATTTCAACTTAGTGCAAAAAACGGTTAAGTGGCATCGATAAACGGACTTCCAAATGGGAAAATGGGTTCGCGAAATAGAGAAACAATCACTCCAAATAGGTGAATGGATGGATGAGGCTAGGGAACGACACTCAGAATGGGAAAACGGGTTCCCAGAATAGGTGAATGACTTCCCAAAATGAGTGAACAGCTGGTCGGAAAGGAGAAACGATGTTCATAATGGGAAAATGGATATTTGGATGGTCGAAATGGGTAAACGAATACTCCGGACGAGGGAACGACACTTGGAACCGGAAAATGGGTTCCCAGAATAGGGTAACGCCTAGCGAATAGAGGTTGAAAAGGTTGTTTAGAGGGTAGGGTCTCCCCTTTTAGGGAAGGGTCACACAAACAGTGGGTGGGGTCACCCAAACAGGGGCCAAGGTCACCCAAATAGGAAAAACTGCCAAAATTTTGACTTGGTCAGGGTAAACAACAATTGAGATAGGGAGGAAGGGTCGCCCCTTTGAGGGAAAGGTTGTTTTTTTTAGGGCAAGGTCGCCTATTTTAGGAAAGTTGGTGATTTTTGACTTGGTCCGAGTGAAAAATGACTGAAACAAGAAGGGCGGGGTCGCCGCTTTGAGGGAAAGGTCACTCATTTTAGGGTGGGGTCACCTCTATGTATTGGTCTGAACCTAACTTAGTCAAAAATAGTTATGGCAAAGGATAAAAACGATAAGTAAAAGGCCAACACTGACTAATAAGCACTAGTTTTTCACAAGAAAATACTTCAAACAACACAAGCCTAGTTTTAATGTTAAGGGTATGGTCAAAACGGTCCTCTATTTAGGCTTAACAAGGTTGCTAAGGGAGTCCCCAATATAAGCATGGTACATGGGGCATAATCGTGAACACCAATCCATCACAAGCGTGAGTCAGGAGAAGCCAACAAGACTAGGAGCTCAAACCAACTCTTCACGTCTTGTCTAGGTATCACCCTAGCTTTGACGCTCTGCTAGACACGATGTGACTAGATTGAGGTAAAACTTTCTCCTCCCCCCTTTATATACCCCGTCGGCACGCATGGTTGGAATCGCCCCTTGGGGTGATGAAATCACAAGCATATCCCACTAATAAAATGAAAAGAGTATAAAAGGACTAAGTGGACTACGATTTCTCTTCACCCAAGATCACCAAATGGCACGAGGGGATCGGATACGTCAATAGCCCACTTTCAAACATGACAAGCAAGTTTATTGACCCTTTAATTAATCCCATGTTCCTAGTTTAGGAATGAAAGAAAAAGATTAACTAAACATGTTAGTAGTTTCATTTTATGTCTTTGATGAGTGAGCTGCACAAACGTTAGTAATGAAACACACTCAACAAGAAACAAAAGTTAGTAGGTCAGAAATGGAAAAATAGTCATAAACTGAATGCTAAAATGAAAAATTCTAAGTGACTGTTTACCTATTTTTACCTCTATTTCGGGTGTGGCCGCCTCTGTAATTTGGGCAGGGCTGCCTATTTGTCCAGAACCTATAGAAAAGTAAGAAAAAAAATAGAAAATAGAAATGCAAAAAATTTGGCTTTGGGCGGGGTCACTTGTTCGTGGGCAAGGTCACCTGTTTGTGAAGCTGAACCTGCAAAAAGTCAGAAAAAAAACTAGAAAATAGAAGTGCAAAAAATTTGGCTTTGGGCAGGGTCGCATGTTTGTGGGCAGGGTCACCCCTTTCTAGGCGGGGTCACCTATTTGTGAAGCTAAACCTACAGAAAGTCAGAAAAAAACTAAAAAACAAAAGTGCAAAAAATTTGGCTTTGGGAGGGGTCGCCTATTCGTGGGCGAGGTCGCTTGTTTTTGAAGTTGAACATGTAGAAATTCAAAAACAAAAACCAGAAAATAGAAGTGCAAAAAATCTGGCTTTGGGCGGGGTCGCCCCTTTTGGGGCGGGGTCACCTGTTTGTGGGTGGGGTCGCCCCTTGAGGGCGGAGTCGCCTCTATGTTCCTGAACATGCAAGATTTCAAAAAACAACAAACATGAAAGTAATGGACCCGTGACGTGGGTCCCACCGGGCATGCCAAAAATGTGTGCAATGAAATTTATTACGTCCTAATATGCAAAACTAATTAAGAAATGCAAGATAAAACAACACTAGACCACCTCAAGATTAGGCTACGCTGAACACAAATAAAAAAAAGATAAAATAAGAAAGTATATCTTTTACTTGTGTTGATCCTTGGTTGGCCCTTGATAGTGTTTTTGATGTTTGCTCCTTGATGGCAAGCTTGTAATGACAATGGTAGTTGAATGATTAATGATAGTGGGTGAGTGCAATAATGGCTATAAGAATGCAAAATGCAAGAGAGCTACAATAATGATTAGAATGCAAAATGGCTTGAGAGCATAAGTGTGACAAGAATGCATAAAATCCCTTATTGAATGAGAAGGGGGGTTATTTATAGAAGAAATTGAATTCTCTAGAGGATTCAACGCTCACGATTGAGCCACCATGGCCAATATGGAGGGCTATGGTGAGTTGAGGACTCACAAGCCCTCACATCTTTCCATGTGGAGGATGAAGTGTTCAAAGGACATGGTGAAATGGAAAAGGGTACAAATGATGTGGAAAAGGCCACGTGGTCCCAAGGTACTTGCAAGTACCTTGGGATTGAAGAGGATTTCCTTAAAAATGGATTCCTTGTCCCCAAGTGGGGTTGAAAGTGACAAGTGAGGACTTTTAGAAAGTCCACCCTTGTCACCATGGGGATTGGAGAAGGCATTGGAGGAATAAAAGTGAATTTAAAATTCACAATTTTGGAAGAAAACCAAGGATAAGACAAGGTCCTCCAAAAGGAGGTCCTTGTCCCATATACTTGATGTGACCTTTGAGAGGTTATGGGGAAGAGAAATGCATGGGGGGAATAAGTATGATTTTTTAATTCACATGGGGAAGAGGTCAAACCAAATAAGGTAAGTACCATGAAAGGTTGACTTAAGGACATGCTAGAAAAGGTAAGTGATTAGGATTAAAGTTGTGTAAACAGGTGATTAGGAAAATTAATGAGGATTAGAAGCAAGTGGCTAAATATGGAGGATGTGACATTAATCCTGATTAAGGATATGCATATCCTAATGAAGGATTAACTAGATTAACCTAGATTAGTGAGAAGGTTATGAAGGATGGGAAAAGGAGAGAGAAAGAATGAATTTAAAATTGAAAAGGATAATTGACTAAATTAAATAAATTGATTGATTTATTTAATTTAGAGAGGAAATGGTGAATGATTAAGTATTTAATTAAATACTTTTAGGAACCTTAGAGAAAAGGGATAATATTAATTAAATATGTCATTTAATTAATATAGACAGATTAGACGAATAAATGATAGGATTTTGACCATGTGGAAGTGGTCAAATTTAGGTGTCTACACTAGCTATAGGCTCCCCCCATGCAATCCAATGCCACTCTATCTCACTGTCATCACTTCTCTCTATTGATCACATTTGTCTCATCTCCTATCACTCTTCATCACTCCTCTATCCATTGTATCATCCTCCCCATTCATATTTTGATGATTTGGATCACTATCCCATCCCTGAGCTTCGCATTAACCCACAACTTATGTGTATCCATCATCCTATCCACCAAGTCTATCTTTTTTCATCATATTAGTTCCCTCATTGTATCGCCTTATCATCGTCATCTCATCATCCTTTGTCCATTTGTCTATCTTTGGCCCTGTGTCAAACTACATTTCCCCTACGCATTCAAGTAGGCAAGGTCAATCATTTGATCTGCCCCCAGGGAATTTTCCCATCTAGTCTTTGTCATCCATCATGGTCTCCATTTTCCTCTTTATTCTTTTATCCATGGTCTTTTGTCAAACTACGAGGGCTCTGTGCTTTCACATAGGCAAGGCTGGTCTTTGATCAGCCCCTGAGCACCTAGGTCTTGAGGGTGTGTCGGTCTTGTGTCCCCTAGGTCTTCAAGGTCTTGTTGTCTTGATGTCTCATCATCTTTTCATCCAGTTCATCTTGTGGTCTTGTCGTTTCATCAAGTACATCCCTATCCTAGTTGGTACTTACAAACAAAGGTCATTACTATCATGAGATTTGGTTAGTTTCAGATGTCCTGCATCATGTTGATCTTTTAGCCTAGTCTTCATCCTTGGTCTCAATGGGATGTATCCTTCCTAATAGATTGCATCAACCCCATCCATCCTTTTGATCCTATGGCAAAGGATGTTTGAAATTTGATTGTGATCTTTTGATGCTTTTGACATTTTTTTGATCATTTTAGCTCCCTATTATACCTCGTCAGGGTCACCACAATCCATCATATCATTGTGTGCTTTGATGGGTAAACATAGGGGAGTATCTCAATCTTTTTATTTGCTTCTCTCCCCTTGGTTATCTCGTGTATTACCCACCAAGATCCCTGTGGTCTTGTGTTACACTGGGGTATCCTTTGTGTTTGTGGTTATCTCAACATCAAGCCCAACCAAAGCTTGTGTGACTTTGGGATGTTGGACTAACCTTTTATTTGTTGTGTCGGTCCTATGCATGTGATACGACATCGCCTAGGTTCCTCATACCCCGGTGAATAGTATCTCATGCTATATCAAATTAAGTGCTCATTACATGGTAGCATAACACATCACAATTAACTTGATTGATTTGGTTACTATCCATTCATCTATCCAATCCCCCATCCATTCACCCTAAATATTTCCAATCCATTCATTCTTCCTCACTCTCCCTCATTTATCCATCCTATTTTCTTTCATCATCTCTTCAATCTTCTTAGGATAATATGGATTTGTTATTCTAAGCATCTCTCCCTCCATCATCATCATTCATTTTAACAATTTCACATCTCCATCCAAACCTAATCCATTCAATCTAGCACAAATCATCTAAGCACATCCTTGGTCTTGTTCCCAGCCTTGCTACAAGCCTTGATCCAATCATCATCCTCGTCACCATCATCAGGATGTATCCTTCTCTATCATCATCATCGGGATGTATCGAGATGTATCCTTCCCTCATCAACAACACTCTCATCATCATCATCATCATCATCTTCAGGATGTATCCCTACCTATCCTTTTGTGTTGTTTTGGGATGTATCCTTCCCTCATCAACAACACTCTCATCATTGTCATCATCGGGATGTATCTTTCTCTATCCTTGTGTTGTTTTGGGATATATCATTCCCTCCTCAACAACACTCCATCCATCATTAGTTCATCCTAGCTTGTAGCTTGACTGGGGCAACATCATATTTGTCTTTGAATCCATTTGTGTTTTTTTTCTTCTCATATTCTTTTCCCAATCTCTTATTGCTTATCATCCTCTCTTATCCATAATTTTGTCTCATCTTTCCCATCTACCCTTGCATCATCTCATCCATTTCAAGAGCACACCCGTGTTCTCTTGAACCTGCATGTCCTCTCGAGGGGGCATCCTCAATCCCTAATCTTCATATTTTCTCCCATCATCTTTCCTCCCAGTCACTCATTTGGATGACTGGGGCATATTCCCAAATCTAACCATCTTCTTCTTGGTTCTATCTCTTAATCTTCTTTGAAATGATGCTACTTCATAACACCATCTCAAAGAGGGGAAAAATGTAGACACCTAAATTTGACCACTTACATTTAGTCAAATTTATCCTTTTTCGTCTAAATATCCTTTATCCACATTAGTTAAATAATATTACTATTATTTAATTAATACCCCTAAAGTCTTCTAAATCCCTAAGGTATTCAGTTAAATAATTAAATACCTTACCCCTTTATCCCTTTCTTCCAAAGAATTAAATAAATAACCCACTTATCTAATTCCCTTTATATCCCATCCACACTTAATCCTAATTCATCTCCTAATCCCATCATTAGGAATGTGCACATTCCTAATCCATGATTAGGAGGTGTCACATCCTCCAACTTTTGCAAGTTGGTTCCTAATCATCATTAGCCACCTAACCCTCTTCTAATCCTTCATCAACTAGTCTAATCAACACCCTTTAGTCAACTATTCCCACATCCCAATGGAATTTTTAATTTCATTTTATTCTTCCAACACCCTTCATGGAATTTTTAATTCCATTTACAATCCCCATGTACTTTCCAATATAATTTTAAATTCCATTTATTCACCCAAGGTTTCCCAAGGAATATTTTATTCCTTTTGTCTTCCCCATGCACATTAAAAAGGAATTTTTAATTCCTTCTAGTCAACCTTTGATCTCCACCCTTGATCTCTTGCCCTAGGCCAGAATGAATCTTTACCATTCATTCCTCTCTCCCTTGCTAAATGACTAACACTTAGCCATTTTGCAACCCTATGACATTCATTCACAATCTACCACATTGAAGCTCTCATCATATCAATCTCTCAAGTCTTCAATCACCATAGTCATCCTTGCATCCAAATCAAGCTACAACAAGCCGTTATGCTACCGAAATCGATCTAGGAGCACACAAAATCGAACGATCAACAAGGCCAACCAACTGATCAACTTGGACAAGGTAATATCCTTCATTTTCTTGTATTTTGTTCAAGTTTAACTTAGGCCTAATCATGAGGTGTTGTTTGTGTTTTCCTAATTTACATTTCTTTTGGTTTTGTATTTTAGGCTTGGTTAAAACACCTACACACAATACATTTTAACATTATGTAATGTAATATCCATTTTTATATTATATATATATATATATATACTCGTTTAATTAATCACTATTTTCCAATCACATATATACTAACGATTATATATATATACATATATTAATAATGCATGTATTTAATATATGCACATATGTTGCAAGAATCGAAGGAATGATGGAAGAAATGAAAGTGTTGTCATTGATGTCAACTAGTCAATTGGTTATCAATCGGTTGTTGTTGACTGTATATGTCGAGGATATTGAGAAAATTGTATTGAAGGAAAATTGCAAGTATTCAAGTTTTTCTCTAATTTTTTCTCCTATGTTTGTGTGGTTCAGATATGTTGATAATGGTTGTTGGAAGATTTTATATCTAGATTTTTGGTTGTTGATTCATTGTTCAGTGCGAGTTGTGTTCTCCAGTTGTGAAATGTGGTTCTCTGTGTTTCTAGTTGAGGTCTGGGAGAAATGTTGTTGGTCTAGATTTCTCTTTGATGAAGTCTTATGACTTTCGATTCTAGAGATGAGTTGTTTTAATTGTATTGAAGTTAATTTTGGTAACTAGAAAGTTTGTGCTTAATTGTTCTATGTGTTTTACACTAGTTTGGCCTACCTTGTGTGGAATACTACTTTTGAAGTTAGTGAAGCATGTTGGATCTATCTTGGTCCTTATGAAGCATGTGTTTGGGTTGCCCTCATTCTAATTCCACCCTATGATGTTTTGGTGCCAACCTAATTTGAATTCAATATTGGATGGCCGAATTTGGATATGTTTCAAAGTTGAAGATGGTATAAATACAATATGAGTTAGTAGTGAAGAAACACACAAGAGCAAAGAAGAGAGATAAGCGAAAAGAAAAAGTGCAGATAGAAGCAAGATTGATGCTATTCTGCAAGTGTGTGTGATGTGAGTGTGGAAGATCAGTGTGAATTCTAAATGTTGAATTTTTGGATGCAGTGAGAAGAAGGTGTACTCTATCATTCATACATGTCTATGAGTGGTTGTGGTGGATTTCTCTATTGCATTGAGATTTTCATCTCTTTGTAACATATCTCTTGTATCTTCATTGTATCTTTGTGGCAGTGAGCACTTTGGATTGTTAGCCCTATTAGATAGCAAGTCATGTTCTAGATAGTGAGTCCTTATTTTGGTAGTGAGCCTTGTTTCTCAGAAAGTGAGCCTCTTGTAATCAGTTTTGATATTCTCTATAGTGTGAGTTAATCCTCACTACGGTTTTTCCCTCATTGGGTTTTTCCACGTAAATCTAGTGTTATTGTGTTTGTGTGATGGTTTTCAGTTTCTGCACTTGCACTTAATGTTTAATCATTTAAATAGTGTTAAGGATTAGTTGCGGTAATTGAATTAAAGGTTTAATATTGTGACAAATGATTCACCCCCCCTCTCAGTTGTCCTATTCGACATATGTGTTGCACATTTTACTACTTTGTTGGCTTTTATTTAAGCCTTGTTCTATAATATGGGCCATGATGTATATTCGCCCATGTATACTTTAAAACATTTCAAAATACTTTTAAATATATCTTAACATTTTTATTATTAATATATATGTAATATGACATCCATTGTTGTATTATATATACTCATTTATTTAATCATTATTTTCCAATCACATATATATACTAGCAATTATATATATATATATATATGTGTGTGTGTGTGTGTGTGTGTGTGTTAATATGCATGTATATAATATATGCACATACATATATATTAATATATATACTATATAAATATATCACTATCTTAATATCCATATAAACACATGTATATTTACATATTCATTGATCTGTATATACACATAACATGTATATATATATTCTTTATGTCCAATTAGTATCCTCATGTATATGATATATCTGTGCATGGATACATTTAAGTATTTCTACTTATGTATATTTATGCATGTATACACTTCACACATAGGAGTTATCATTTTCACATACATTTATACATATATACATTCTAGGTATATAATCATAAATTAATATATATAAACATAAATACACGAAGAAAACATATACACAATACATAGATCTAGTCATGCAATCCAACCTAAGGAACAATCAAGAAACAATCAAAGACTAAAACCAAAACCATTACAAATCATCCCTAAACTATGATCAAAGGTTTACTTACCCATTATCGACTCAACTTGACCAAACTAGGGTGTGAGTGTGTGATATCTCAAATAGGCATATTAAAGGTTACCAAACCAAGCTCTTCTCTTGAGTGATACCCCCCCTCTCTTGCTTGAGGGCTCGATTATTTCCTGCATCCAACTTAATGCATCACAAAGGTAGTCATTTGCATCATAAAGAATTTGCATCATCAAATAATTAAAGTAATCATGTCAGGGTGATCCCACAATACTGGTATACAATTTTTGGCCAAACTTTACACTGAATTGATTTTTTCTAACTAAATATTCACTTTCAGGCACCTATAGCAGCTAAACCGTGAGGAATTTGAAGATGATGCAAACTAGTGATTTGTGACATTTTGTCTGTAGATTCTAAATATTAAAAAAAAAAAAATTGGAATCAAATTTCACTTCTTTTTCCATATCCTTCAAAAACTCATTTTTATCAATAAACATGATTTTTAAGGAGTGATGCTCACTGTATACAATATAAAGTTTTTTCTATGAAGGATAAAATTCTAATTTTTTTGAATTTATATTTGTAACTATGATATCTAACCCTTTCATTTGGTTTCATAGTGTTTTATTGAATATTTTTTCCTTAATCAAGTTTCAAATTCAAACCAATTATTATTCAGACATAGGCAAACCGTATACAACATAACCTTTTTTGTATGTATCAAAATTCAATTTATTTTTTACTAGATCAAGGACATCAATACCTAGCTTGCACATATTTTTTAAAATTTTATTTTGATAATCTACTATTTTTTCCACATGTGCAGAACAAAGAGCTTGATTTTTGGTGAAAAACCTATCTTTAATCAAACTAAAAAATAAATACATAATAAAACCAAAACATATTAAAATTCTATTTGATGGATAGTTTGTTCTGAGGACTACCATCATCCAGTTGGGTTTGTGAATTCTCCTCCATTTTCATCCTCAACTCAAGCTTCAAAAGGGAAAATTCTAGACATTTTTGGTGCCAGAAGGGGAAAAGGGGGGTTTGAGTGAACCCCCCTTTTACAAAGTTTCATTTTTTTTTTAATTCTAGGAAATGTGAAATATGTGGGGCCCAACATTTAATAAGGTTCGCTCGAAGTGGGGTTTGAGTGAACCCTTATTGGGTTCATTCGGACCCTAAGTTCGTTCAAACCCCCTAAAACCCAAAAACAAATTCATGGGGGCATTTATTGCAATTTTGCTTCCTCAACGAAATTGCAAAATAGTTTTGTGGGATCACCCCACATTGCAATAAATATTTATTCATCACATTTACCCTCGTCATGTATTAAAACATAATCATGCATTAAAATATTTGGTAATCCCTCAATGAAGTGTAGCATATCAAAGTCATCATTTAACATCATATTTACTCATAAAGGTAAAATTAATTTGGTACTAAGAAACGAGGAGTAACATTGAGAGATAAGGAGAGGGAGAGGGGAGATAGAGAGATGTAGAGAGGGAAGGAGGGAGGGGGCAGGGAGAGAGAGAGGTGTGAGATATAGAGTAGAGAGAGATAAGGAGAGGGAGAGGAGAGATGGAGAGATGTAGAGAGGGAAGGAGGGAGGGAGAGAGAGAGAGGGGGGTGGATAGATATAGAGGTAGTTCTTGAGCTCAAGGGAGAGAGAGTTAGATAAAGGTATGGAAATAATGAGAGAGAGACGTCTAGAGCATAAAGGGATAAATAATTAGTGAGATAGAGAAAGAAAGATGATACAACTTGCTTATTACTGAAATTTGACTAAGTTTGAAAAATTATAAAATCTTCCAAAAATAAAAAACTTGTATTATAACTCCAAGATATTTTAAACCACTATGAAACATTTTGAAACTATATACATGAAACATAACTTAAGTATAAGAAAGTAAATATTCATATGTAAATATCAACTTAAATGTTTATTTCATGTATCTAGGGTTGAAGTCTAGGGTTTAGGGTATTCAATTGATAGTTGAGGGTATCAATATAGAGGTATCATCCATATTGAGTGTTTGTCAAATGCTCATTTTGGGAAAAATTAATGTGGCATCCTTTTTGTGTCACGTCTTTAGATACACTTACTCTCTTCTAAAAACAAAAATTGAGGTGATAGTTCAAGTCTAGCACCAAACCCAAGCTCTTCAAGAAAGGTATGAATTTTAAATGAAATTTATCAAAGGAATAATAATATGAATCCAATTGCTAATTTTTCTTTGCTAAGTACAATTCAAGTTGAACCCTTTGTGTTTAAAGAAGTAGTAAAATAAAAAATTATGGATTCATGCTATGAATGAAGAGATAGAAATAATTGATAAAAATAATACGTAAAAATCAGTGCAACTTCTAGAAGACAAACAAGTGATTGGTTTCAAATTGATTTGCAATGTAAAATATCATGTCAATGTTTTTGTCAAACGAAACAAGAAAATATTAGTTTCTAAGGGATATGCACAAGCAAGTGTTTGGAGTAGATTATTAAAAAAAAATCTCCAATTGAAAGACTTGATACAATTAAGTATATTAGAAATTGCTACATAATATTAGAGGATAGTATTTCAAATGGATGTAAAATCAACATTTCTTAATAGTTATACAGATGAGAAAGTCTACACGGAACAACCTATTGTCAAGGATTGATAGTTATTTCTTGAAGAAGGGTTTCAATAGAAGCCACTCATAGCCAACCTTATATGTCCAACATATTGGTAATGATATTCTCATTGTTTACCTTTATGTTGATCTTAGTTATACAAGTAACAACAAAAATATCATTGAGAAATTTTAGACATAAATTAAATACGGATTTGAAATATCATATATGAGACTAATGCATTGTTTTGTTGGTGTGGAAGTGCAATAAAAATCAAAAGATATATTTATTTCTCAAACCAAGTATGCAATTGATTTATTAAATAAATTAGAATGATGGCATGTATTTGTAGTTGTCACTCCTATATCACTTAGTGAGAATTTAACCAAGGAAGAAGCAAGTTCTAAAGTGGATATTACTTTGTACAAAAGTTTGATTGAGAACCTCATGTAACTAACTAAAAATAGACCTAATATTAGTCCCTTGGTTCATCCCTTGGTTCATGCAAGATCCACATGAGTCTACTTGGTGTGATACAAAAATAATATCAAGGTATGTGAGTGGTACACACATTTTTGCATCAATTATTCTTCTATTGAAAAATGTGAACTAGTTGGTTACACCGATTATGATTGGATTGGTCTAATAGATGATAGAAAATTAACATCTAGTTTATTTTCTCACATGGTTTTAGAGTTGTAACTCTAAGCAATAAATAACATGCAATTGTGGCTCTCTATACTACTAAATAAAATAAATTACAGCTATAATAACAAGTTGTCAAGCCATATGGATTAAAAGGGTCTTGGAATATCTATATTTATTTCAAGAACATCTAACAACTAATTACTGTGACAATAGTAGCACCATTGTAATGACCAAAAATATTGTGTTTCATGCTAAATTGAAACACATAGAGATTCAACATCATTTCATTTGAGATTTGGTTCAAGATAGGCAAGTGATATTATGATTTTGTCTTACATCTGAGCAAGTTGTTGATATATTCACCAAAGCTCTTCCTAGAGAAAAATTTATAACTTTGAGATAATATTTGTGACTCATCCCCATCGATCATCTAGGAGGAGATTGAAGGTGTATGCTATTTTTATCATTGCATAATCTTTACATGATCAATATGTAATTTTTTGCATGATCTTTTTTTTTCTAGCTAGCATGTTCAACGACCCATACAATTATAATTTACATTTACTGATGCATTCTATATTCTATTTTATTTTCTCATAGATGTATGATTTGATAATTTGAGTTTTTGTTTGGAACCTCTATTTATAAAGGTTTTATGTCCATTGTATATAAAAATAACAAATTTCAATATAGGGAATATCATAGTGTTTTTTCTTTATGAATACAAGTGTATGATTGTGATTTATTTTTCTAACTTTGTATTTTTTAACATCTCTTCAATTTAGTGTTAGGTCTTTTAAAAAAAATTCACCATCTTGTCCCTTATATCCCTTTTTCTCTAGGTGTCTATGTTGTGTTTTAATTTTTTGTTCCCCATAAATCTCAAATTCTAAATTCCTAGGGTGTAGATTCATTCTACAAAGCTTGGGGCACATAAAATAAGGTCTTTTTAATCTTTTTTACTCCTCTCGTCTCCATCCCCATGACTAGAAGTCCATACCCTCTTTAATGGGTTTGCAAAAAAATATGGCTTCTCATCCTTCTCCTTTAATTTGTTTCCTCGCATGTATTTTCTTTTCTTATTTATAAAATGTTACAAATGGGTGAAGATGTGATACACATTAGAACCACATAGACTATTGAATCTCCTAGAGTAGACCATGCACTCACCTGAATGTTATACTTGATGCAATAATCTCTCAACTTATTTTGTTGCCATAGTGGATGCATCTCCCCTGTGATTAAATACCATAAGCATCATGCAATAAAAACTAGACCAAGTAATGTTTTTGACTCAAGATAAGGCTTGGTGAATGGGACTAGACAATGGGGAATCAAAGAGGGAGATTTTCTTGAAGAACCATTAACAACTTTGGAATTGTATGAAATGAGGTGATAGAAGCTCTCTAGTGAGGTTTTGGTGTGAAAATAAGATTTTATGAATGTGATATAAACATAATATTCACCTATACATATGTATGATTATTTCCAAAGAAATGTTTACATTTATTAGAGTTATAATTAGTTCATTTTGATTTCATTTTAAGGTTTAATTTATACTATTTCTTCTTTTTCTTTCTTCATTGCTCTCAGTCTTAATATTGGCGATTCTTGGCTCTTTGTATTGGGTTTCATCTAGAATCTAAATATCTTTTTCTTTCATCTTGATGATAAATTATAGAGTTTAATCCAAAAATCAATGCAAATTAACAACTTTTTTCTAAACAACTATACAAATCTTAAATACACTAGAAATATAATTATAAGCTAGGGAAAACTTTAAGAAACCCCCCCCTCGGCGAAGGTGTAAAATCTTGGCGAATCTTGTATACTTCCTGATAAAATATTAATTTTATTGGCAATTTTTTTTTTTTCGGGGAAAAAATAATCCCAATTGGTGAATCTTTTATAATCGCTACAAGTCCATGGAAAATCATGGTGAATCACAATTTCTTTTAAATGAATAAAATATTTTTCATTGGCGATTAAAACCTTTTTTCAAATAAAAAAAAAAATTCCATTGGTGAATTAACCCTGTTTTCAAAACGAAAAAAAAAGGTTGGCGAATAAAACCTTTTTTGAAAGAAAAAATAAATTTTCATTGGCGAATTAAACATAATCTCAAACTAATAAAAAAATTCAGTGGCAAAATAAACAGATATGCCAATAAAAAATCAGTGTGGTTGGTGAAAATATCAAATTCCAAGACATATTTTATGTACATTCAAATTCCTTCGTAAAGAGCCCAAAATGCGAACAAGTGTCAACATATTTATTATTTCTGAAGCCATATGTCAGTGCAAATTAATATAATCTATGACCATTCGATGAATTTTTGATGGATGGCTATAGTTGCATTCCAGGAGTAAATATTTGAAGCACTAGGCTTGTGAATTGAAACCTTTGGAATAACACTAGAACCGTTAGATTTACATAAATCAATGGTTGAGATTTTATTACTTATTAAATCACTTAGTTACAACAACCAAAATAATATTAAGGAACGATTAGAACTATCAAAGGAACTATAGAAAGGTGCGAAATATTAAGGAACTAGTGTTACCAATAAAAATTGGTGCGAACTATTAAGGAAATACTAAAGGAGCCTCTTAACCACATGTTTTTTTATAGTTAAACAGCTGCTATATGGGGAAACACCTTGTATTAATAAAAAAGAGTTTGTACATTCCTTCATTTCAAGAGAACAGTAAAGATCCAAATATTTAACAGACTGACATGGACACTTATACGGAGTATAGACTACAAAAAGATCATCACAAACCAAAATGACCTTCCACATACACCATATTATGCATTACTGCACCCAGCCTCGTTGGTCTTCTTGGCTTTGATTGCATTTAGAATCACCAGATAATCATCACCGCAAGCACTATGGGTAGGATAGTTTGCTCGTTCCTACCAGCTCCTGGTATCATTCACTACCCATTCTTCACTAGCACCCAACTCCCAATCCTCCTCATCTGAAGACCACCTTTCCCCGTTGAGAGCTTCGGCCACCGAAAATGCCTTCACCCAACCCTTCGATCGGTCTTTGAGAATTCTAGCCGCATGTAGAAGAAATTCAATACACCTGTCAATCTCTCCCCACTATTTTTTGAGAGTTGCATGGTCCTACAACCGCACTAGGGGAAACTTTGGTACCGAGCATTCATTCCCATGAGCCTTGTAGTAGTGCAACGATAGAGGGGTCATGAAATCAATGTTGATGTTGTCCAGTTCCTCATTGATATTTTCCAAGATAGAGTGTTGAAAAATCATTTGGCATAGCTTCTTCCCCCCAGCTTTCGAGACACCCATGTACACGAGCATTGCCAAAAACATGGTAGGTATTTTTGAATTCCCCTTGAGCTTGTGGGTAGCCAGCATAAATTCTAGGCCCAAAACACCCTTCACCGCCTGGAGCACTAGTGGGTGCTTGGACACCATTATCCATTTCAGTTGTTTCTCAGTGATTTCACCATGGAAAGCATTTTGCTGCTTTGTGGAATTCAGAAACAAAGGAGTCTCCATGGCCCCTTGGTGTTTCTTGAGAGCGCTAAATCAATTTGAGAAAAATGAGCACAACAACCCCTATTTGTAGGAAAATCTCCCGCAGCCTTATGGGGACTGTACCAAGATTCAAGTGGTGAATTAAATGTTTGTTTTAAAGGAGGGATCACCTAGGAAGACCGTTTTACACAAAGGATGTATAGGCCAAACAAGGCTGAATTATTGACCTTATAAAATAATTTATAATAGTGCAAAGGATATTCCATATCTGTGGCTAGATTTAAGCATAAATCAATCTAACCACGACCGTTCGATGAATTTTTGATAGAGGATTGTAGTTGCATTCCAGAAGTAAATCTCTGAAGCACTAGACTTGCGAATTGAAACCTCCAGAACAAAAATAGAACCATTAGATGCAGACATGTGGCGAGATCAAGGCTCATCGCTCATCACTCATTCTATCTTTTCAATGCCTCGACATTCTACATTTCATTTAATTGAAATTCTCAATCTTTTTGAAGAAAGTGTGGTTGTCGTACTGCTAGTGCTGGCAGTGGTGGCGATTAATTCTATATGTGATATGATCATCCAAATCAATTTGTTGGACAACTCATAGCTTTAATGAAACAAGATTTGTAATGATTTCATATCGTTTGAGTGGCATTGATGATTTCGACAGCTTGTTAACTTGAGGTACAATTTGCATGTAGCCAGATGTCAATCAAATTAAATGTTTTAATTATACACAAATCACAATTATCATTATACCTAAGTTGGTAGCAGCACTGGTGGACCATAAATAGGGATAGTGAATAGTAGATAGTGTCATAAGGGTTTTCATTTTCTAGGGTTAATAAGGATTCGGGAAGAAGATGATGTGGTATTATTGGGGATACTGTTAATTCTCCTACCTATAGTTATGTAGTTACAAAGTAATCAGTAAAATAATTTTTTTTTTCAAGTTCAGAATGGGTGGAATTGGAAAGAAGTTCATTTGGTTAACCTGACTTCTCAGACAGGATTTGAACTGGGATGAGGAGCTCTGATGGAGATAAGTGCTATACCAGTGCATGGAAGTTGTGTGCAAAAGATGGGAGTAGATTTACTACTCCTCTTGTATCTTCACAACTCCCTATTCCCGAGCATGGTTCGCCTGGCAAGCCCCATACATTTATTTTGAGAGACATATTTGTATTACATCTTTTGCATGACTCTGGTTCTCAAAGGGGATAAGCACATTTGGTATCTTCACAACTCCCATTTCCCCAAAATGATTGGAACCACCTTTCCCCCAGCATGGTTGGAAAATCCCTTGCATTTATTTTCAAAACCACATTTGTATTATGTTGTCACCAAAAAAATCTTGGAAACATGCATTTATTCTTAGAGTTACATTTGTATTAAGTTGTCACCAATATAAGCTTGGAAATTGGAATCAATTTCTAATCCATTATCATGAGCAACAACTAGGAATAAATTGTGTCTATGTAAAGTTATTCATTTACACTTACAGTAAAGAGTTATTTTTTGAGTTAAGAACTTCAGTGTCTATGAATCTAATTATCTATTCAAATCAGTTTTTTTCCTTTAATAAATTAATTAATATACTTTATGTACTTGATAATTCATGGTTATATCGGGCCATCAGGGGAGTACAATCATGCATTCCATCGATGTTTATGTGTTACAGTGACGTGCTTACTAATATATATTTAAGAAATAATTGCATGCAGACTTAAAAGTAAAACATAAAGCAATACAAATGAAAAAATAAAATTTCCATCAAATTGACAAAAAACATTATAAACACTAAAAGTTACTAGCCCCTTGGCCTTGATATCAATCCTAACGCACTAAAGTTTAAAACAACTTTAAAAAACATGTTTATTGTTTTAAGTTAATATCATAAATTACTCAAGTTTCAACTATTTGATGAACATTTGATGTATGGTTGTAGTTACATTATGGAATGAAATGCATAGAGCGATAGGCTTGCAAACTTAAACCTCTGGAATCACCCTATAACTATTAGATTTAGAAAGATCAACGGTTTAGAATTTAATTCATGGTTATATCAGGCCATCGGGGGAGTGTAGTCATTCATTCCACTAATGTCTATGTGTTACATCGATGTGCTTACTAATATCTATTTAAGAAATAATTGCATGTAGATTTAAAAGTAAAACGTAAAGCAATACAAATGAAAAAAGAAAATTACCATCAAAATTCAAATTGACAAAAAACATTATAAAAACATTAAAAGTTGTCGTTATTGATTTCTAATTTGTTGTTGACCTTCTCCCCCGGTTCCCGATATCATTATTCATCTTTTTAATTCCTTTGGAATGTTAAGTTACTAGCCGCTTGTCCTTGATGTCAATCCTACCGCACTAAAGTTTAAAACAACTTTAAAACACATGTTTATTGTTTTAAGTTAATATCACAAATTACTCAAGTTTCAATCGTTCGATGAACATTTGATGTATGGTTGTAGTTGCATTCCATAATGAAATGCACAGAGCGATAGGATTGCAAACTTAAATATCTGAAATCACCTTATAACCGTTAGATTTAGAAAGATTGACGATTTAGAATTTGCAACATGTAGACCGAAGACGTTTCATTCACTTTAATGTTCCAATTTCGAGAAAAAAAGCACTTTGTACTGCTAAGTGTCAAGTGATTTTTTTTAAGTGAGAGGGTCAACACATGGGGATATTTCAGTCTTCAGATTGCTCATTGCAATACACCACCCTATTTTGGGTTCCACAGTTCCACTTCCAACAAAGCCATTCCAGTTTCCACGACTGTCAACATTAATCTTTTCTATTTTTCAAGAGTCAGAATCCAGGTAAGTGAAAGATTTCTTGCGGCTATGTTTCATCATTTGACGTTTCTTAAAATCTTATTTTGTCAAACTTTGAAGTTTGGCTTTAGAGACTTAAGAATTAAGAAAAATTAAGGAGAACTAATAGGTATTAGGGAATTCACAACTTCACAGTTCACATTGTATAAGCATGTCTACCACCAATACCACTGGAGCAATGTCCGATAAAAAAATACATTATGTAGAATTGCTTAAAACCCCAGGTTTCACTGATGGGTACCATGATATTTATGATCCTGAAATATATGGTAGGTGTACCTCAGACCTTCGATTTTCATCTCAGAATAAGGTTGCAAAGAAAATGCAAGATAATAGTATCAGTGCACCGTGGGTAACTGGATTAGGGCGCATGATGTTACATGAGGTTTTCCCTTGCCCATAATTTATCATGGTTCGTGCCCAAAATTATGATGATACAAAAAGAGCGATTGTTAATAAAGATAGCAAAGAAGAATTATTATCCATTAATGCAGAAGAACTTGGAAAAGTGTTGGGGTTTACAACCGAAGAATTTGGAAACATTCACATTGACCTAGAAAAGCTTGCTAGTGATTATGAAGCAGTGGAAGAAAGGGAAAAAATGCTTTCTTAAATAAAATAGTCTAGGATAGAAACAAATTGAAAGGTGATCATAAGCCTCCTTATGATTTGGATATTTTTAAACCATGGGTTCGGGATACTATTTCCATGCTATCATTTTGCCTTGGTCTGGATAGCAATTTGGAAGTGGGTGCAAGCCTCCTTGAAATGGTATATAATATCCATTATGGTGTTCCACATGTCAAATATAATTTTATTCAACACATTGTAGAATCCATGCATAAACATTTTTTAATGATTAAAGGAGGTTCCACTTCCACCAAGACATTTAGGTTCACAACCTACTTGTGCTATCTTTTTCTATTCAAATTTAGAGGAATCTTTCAGACCAACAAGCGTTAGATTCAACCCTATAGTAATGCTGAGGAAAAGAAATGGCTCCAGTATATGAATGGACCACTGAGATAAGGATGCATGATTCTCAAAGGAACTACAGTCATTTTGTAGACTACTTTTTGCCTCCATTACATCAAACAATTACAAATATTCCAATGCCTAGATTGCCCATGTCATGTAGAAATTGCATTCAACTAGAAAAAGAAATACAATTGGTTGATTGGTACTTAATGGAAGAATATATTGTGCTAATATTTTATGGATCGAGAGTACAACCATAAAAACTTCCAATACATGTGACATAAAGGGTTTTTGCATTGGAATATGTAAGACATATGCATAGTGCTGATGAACTACACTTTCTCAGTTAGCAAAAGAAGACTTTATTTCCTTCTTTACCTTTTTCATGTGGAGGGTTCACATTCGAGAGAAAAGCATTTAGTGTGGCACATAATGTTTTCAATTTTTTTTATTTTGATGCTATTTGTCACTGGCAATATGATCCATGTGACATCATTAAATCAATGATTCTGGCCAATAAGAATGCTGCAAGTAGAATTCAACATCAAAGTAAACCCTTGCTTGAAAACTTGAGAAACAAGGATTCTTGGGATGAGGTCAAAATAGCAATGGAGAAAAGTGTTGCTGAGAATGGTATTTCTTTTGAACAATTGTTAGTAGAAATTATGGCATTGCATCGAAAGACAATCAGGACATCAACATTTTTTATGAAAAAAGTGATAAACCATCTAGTAGAGTAAAAATACCAGGTTCTGTAGAGAAGAAAGTTACTGATAAAAATTGGTCACGATAAAAAATTGTTGCCTTTTGGTCTATGAGGAAGGAGCTAGGTGATCCAAGAGCTCTTGCATAGTATGGAGATAACAAAGAAGATAAAGAGTTTAGCAAATTGTGGAATATAGAGCATCCCTATGAACAGGAAGATAAAGAATTTGATGATAAATCTAATGATGATAGGGAAGAACAAATCCATGTCAATTACAAACCTAGTTTAAGTGAGGCCACAAAAGAAACATATAGTTTAGGATCAGCCATAGCTGAAAAAATGGGTTATGAAGGTGGCGGTTTGGGGTCCCAAGGACAAGGAATTCCTATTTTTTTTGGACAAGGAATTCCTATAGTAATAGATATACAACATGGAAAACCAGTTGATAAATCTGGCCTTGGAGCTAATACAATAGACCAAGGGAATACAAGTAGAGACAAAACAATTCAATTTGTTAGAGCTTCAAATCCTCATCCTCATGGTCAGATACAATCACAACTAGGACATGCCCATGGTGGAGAGCTCAATGCAACTGGCACTACCTTTGGTGGTGATGGTATGGGTAGTAGTACTAGTAGTGGTCAACATGTGATACAAAGAAACATTACACACAAGAGGACAACAATACAAGATACCATACAAACACCAGGTGATCAAGGCATATAGAAGAGGCAAAGGATTTTGACTAGTTCAAGTCACACTATCAGTGGATCCACCACAAAGGATTTATTTCCAGGCACTCCCCCAATGATAGTTAGTGTGGCTGTGAAATCATTAGCAACTGCAAGTACTCCTATTCCTTCACCATTCAAACATTCCATTGTTCCTGTGTCCCCAAGTTTTTATTTCATTAAAGATTTTAAAAAGAAATCAGACTTTTATAAGAAAGAAAAGAAGAAACTAATGGAGAGTGCATCTGTTGTAACTTCAGAGCCTGCAACAACCATGGTATTACCCACATTTGACATAAATAAATAAATCATGGAGTACACAATTGGTGTTCCCACAGTTCAAAACAAACCAGCAAATCAGATGGATTGATCTGAATACCAGGTGACCAATTTTCAATTGGATTTTTCTAGACTCAAAAATACTAACAAAATTAATGTATCAAAGAAGAACAATGAATTGGTGTACACATCATTGCTAAAGCAAGATAGAGAGAAGAAAAGGTTGCAGACTCAAATAGAAAATTTATAGGCAGACCTAGCAAATGAGAAAGCAAAGAGGAAAGCAACAAATAACAAGAGCAATGAATTAGAAAAAAGAATAAATATTTTGCCTCTACATCAACAAGGAAAGAGGATAAACAAAATGAGAGAGAAGTGAATGACCTGAAGCAAAGGCTGGATGAGAGCAGCAAGAAATATGAGGAAAAATCCACTTCAAAAAAACTAAGACTAAGCATTGTGAATGGAAATGCATAGTGGGAACAAAAATTGGAGAAACAAAGAAAAATAAATGAAAGATTGGAGGCAGAGCTGATGGAAGTAAAAGAAGAAATTAACTCTTGTCAAAATAAGTTATCTACATTTTGTAGAGATACAATGAGGCATATGAAACAAAAGATCTAGGATGAAATAACACAGAGGTTTGATCATTTGTGTGACATGTTTCAATTGATTGATGCTATCAGACAACATTATAAGAAGCTCAACAAATATTTAGTGGACACCAAAAATGTGTTGGCATTAGAGAAATTTGAAAATCAAGTTCTACAAACAATCTACAAAGCCAGTGAAAATGATTTGAAATCAAAAGGGATTACTAATCGGATTGCTACCTCAATGAAGTTGTCATCTATCATTGAAAAGTGTTAGAGAATGCGTGAAACAAAGGAATATTTGCATTTAGTTGTAGACAAGATGAAGGTGGTGGATGAAAAGGTAAATAGATTCATAGAGCTTGGTTTTCCAGAGGCTTTTGACACAAATGGATGATTCATTGGAAAGGATAATTTCATAAAGAAGATGGAGGGTGCAAGGAAGATTGATTTGGACCAGTTTCCTCAGAACCCAGATGTGGTGAACTATTTGGATTCCATCAGAACACTGATAGCCTTGAATGCAAAATTGACTGAAGAATTCAAGATAGGTTCCACTTCCAATTACAATCATGAAATGTTAACAAAAATTCAAGTCAAACAACATTAGTTAGAACAAATGATAATTCCACCACCTGAAGAGTGGAAGTTGCTAGAAAAGGTGATACAGTGACTTGATTTTTGAATCTTTGATAATATGAGTTTCCAAGTTCCAACTCAACTCTGTGCAGAGTTGTCTTTGGGCATTGGCAAGATTTTTCATTGCCAATGCCTCTATGCACTCCTTCATGTGAAAATCAATAAAAAACTCAAATTCAGACTTTAGTAATGTGATGATGTTCAATTATCTGTATTATTTATTTTATCATTTGAAGAAAAATTCAGTGGTTTCAAATACTAGATAGACATTAAATGATTGTTGATGTTCATTGTTGTATATGCTACTAATACTATTGTTAAAATGTTATTAGACATTGATTTGAGTGATGATTCAATGAGTACATGTTCAAGTTTTACTTTTAACATAATTAAAATATGAACTATAAGGTGATGAATTGTTAGCTCATTATATTTACTTCTTGGTAGCGCTTCTAATTTATGGATGTTGAACTGTTAGCTTCAAGACAAAAGGCCTGTTGTAATTAGTAATCCAAATCAAGTGTTTGGACATCTCTTAGTCTTGGTTCACAGAGTAGGGGATACTAACCCCATTGAAACAACCGAGTTAAATATAAATGTGGCAAAGTTCACTAAAGCACAAAGAAACCAGTCAACAATGCCACACAAATAAAACAAACGTGTATTGACAAATTAAATGTACTTCCACACACTCAATTTGAATAACATAAACAACCACTTTGGAGACAACCAAATAACATATAAGCATATGAATCCACAATAGCTGAACAATTGAAAGCAAATAAGTAATTATGTGTAAACTTCTCCATTGTATTGATCCTCAAATGATATACATTATAACAATAGTTTATGATATGAGATGGATGGGCAAATTGGTGCAATCTATCTTCCTACTATTTTATACTCTAATTAAAAATGATGTGATGATCTTCTATTTGGGTCTTGATCTCTCTTATATATGAGAGGAAACAAGCTACAAACCGGTTACAAAAATTCATGGCGTTTGATAACTAAACATAACTCAAATAAAACAATGCCGCAGGTGAATGCACCGATCCATTAATCTCCAAGTAGAATCTTGTGACCACCTAAGATCTATTCAAAGCTTCTACTCCATGATAGGATGCTCATCATGATGTCGGTTGGCGTTCTTACTCTGATGGTTGTCCCGTTGCATCTAACACATCTATAGTTTGGCTAATAAACAGTCTGATTGCAGAGAGATGATGGATGTACTCCTATTCAACATAGGTGTCCACGTTAGAGATCGCCTCTTTTATATCATATTCCATATACATTATTTTTTTGAGCTGATTATGGGTGTTTTATAAAACCATATCCTCGTCATTAATTTCTTGCAACACAACAGTTAGAAGCCCAACAAGTTCTTCCTTCCAATCATCATAGTCTCGCATATTTCCAATGTCATTATGAAGTGTCAGGACTGAATCAAAGTAGTCAAAATCTTCCCTAATTGATATCCATTATGTGATTCTACCAGCTTGTTATATGTCAGCAATATTTGTCCTTTCATGATTTTCTTATCTAGGAGCTCGTTTCTTTTCTCGATCATTCTCCCCCACAATTTTTCATTATCCACCAATGCACAATGTGTCTATTTGAATAGTTTCCAATATTCATCAGCACACTTCATCATTTTGTTGAATCTTTCTTTGATCATTTCAGATACAGTGTTATATTTGATGGTTTTCACTTCTTTCTCCAATTCTTTGCATTTCCCTTGGGATTTTAGATGGCAATTCTTCCAATAGGTTGCATCAGCCAATGCATCAATCACTCTCTTATCATTTTCAAGCCATGGGGAGTATAAATCTGATGTGGAGGAGGAAGATGTTCTTTCTCTCTAATTTGCTAGCTCCTTCTTCAGTTTGTCATTTTCCTTAATCAGTTTTTCGATCTGTGCTTTGGTAAATTTTTCCACATTTATGTTCTATTCTGCTATCTCCATAGGGTTGGTATCCCCTACTTGTTGAACCAAGAGATTTCCAAGCACTTGGTTTGGATTACTAATTATAGCAGGTATTTTATCATGGGGATACAATGACCAAATAAGCAAGGTGGCTTCGTCTAGGTTGTACCCAGATCCTGAATACATTTTGTCACTTGCTTCTTCTGTTAAGTTCATTGTCTTATCCCCTCTTTTTCTGAAGCTATCAAATACAATTGAAGAGCTAATATCCCACCCTGGCAGAAGCAACACTCCAGCTTCTTGAAGTAATTCCCTTCCTCTTTCAAGATTGATGGAATCCATTTCCTTATCTACCTCCCTTTTCAATTCCTCCAGATCGGTTACCTCTTGTTCAAGAGTGACATCCTATATATTTTATCTCATTTTTTTGCCATTATGTTCATAAACAAATGATTTAAATTCAAAAGATTTAACAAAATCACAATCAGAAATAAACTCGTCCAGTCCTAACCCTCACATCGTCAGATAGTTCGTTTGATGCCTCAAATATTACAATATTCTGCTCTTGAGGGGGCTCGTACTGTGAAATCACGGGAGCACTTATTTGTTTTACTTGCTCACCCTCTTCATCACTCTCCTCTTCTTCACTTATATCAGTATCTATAGAAAAACATACCTCAGGAGTAGGCTATGAAGGTATGTAATCCAAGGAATCTATGTCTTCAGCTTGTACTCCTGAATAGGTTGCATGAGGCACATCAAAAACAACTGGGGGCACATCCTTTACCAGTTCATTGACATGAGTGTTGAGTTTCTCAATTCTTGTTAAAGGATCATGTATCTCACCAAATGCCTTTGAATAAGATGGGACATTTTTTCTCTTCCATTCCTCTGCAAGCATAATATTGTTATAGGTGTCCATTCTTTCCTTGGTGGAAGCCTCATCATGGTTTCTTATCACATCTTCGACTGATAAAAAATGTTCATACCCTGATAGCCTCTGCGATAATCTTGCCTTGTGAATAAACCCTTCTGCATCAAATTGTTTCCTTACATCACCTAGAGGAAGGTTGTACTCTGCTAATTTACCATCAATTTCCTCATAACCTTCATTGGCAACCACTGTAAAGTCTCCAAAACATAAGGTGTTGGGCATAATTGATTGTTTGCTATGTCCTTTGAGGTGTTTGGCATCAGATTTTGCCAATTGCCTCACAATTTCTAAAATAAGCAATTCGATTAGGAACTACTCATGGCATCAAGTGTGGAGCTCCTTCAAACCATAAATCCTTATCACTGTATAATCTAAGAAAGCATACCAGTCTCCCCAGTTATGATTCACTTTATTTCTTGGGTCATTTTCCTTTGTTCTTAGAAATTTGTGTACTTCTGGGGATAGGTTATAATTGCACGGATATTCCAACAACTTCATCAAGGGTTTTACAAAAAATTCTTCAAAATAAAGGTAATGAGACCTACCAAATCAGCTATCCCACAATGAATTCCACATTTGTACAGGTTTGAAATCTCCATTTTCATCTGTATCTTTTATCCTTAATTCTTCACTCCATACTCCTTTGATTTGTCCTTCATACAAAAGCAAATGCATAAGCAAAGAATACTGTTCAAAATTAATATTATCACTATTATTTTTAATCTTTTCAAGCCCTTGATTTAGGGCGTTGACCAAGTAGCTAGCATAATCAAATGGACTGGCATCCTTGCTTTGTATGTCTGCAGTTAAGACCATTGGGGCAATCGACATGAGAGGCGAAACCTCTACTTCCAAAAATTGACTAGCTGAATAATAAGTGTATCGAAAATACTCTTCGAACAAATCTTCATGAAAAGGAGGGTTTTTATTGCTAGAGAACCTCCTAAGTTGGCCTCCTTCATCCTTGGGCCTATGCAAAGGTAATTTCCATCTCTTATAGCTGGTATCCATGTGGCGATACTCTATCAAGAGGTCTTTGACCATGAATGATAAATTCAGTGAACACTCTAACTGAAATACATTAGAAATGAGATCCCTAGAATTAACAAGCATGTCACCCCCGCCATGTGACTGAATAGTTCTTTTCTTGGGGTCATATCTGATAGCAAGAGCTTTAATTAGCTCTATGTTCACAAACACATTGGGCACCACAAGTCTTCCTAGGTTCAACCTCCACAGATTGTAGGCTGGTTGAAACCTAAATTATTTTTTTGTAATGGTACATGAAGATCTTGTACCCTCATTGCGGTGTCCAAGTATCTCCTAAGCCCTTATGTTTGTCCCATGGTTGATCCATTGAAGGATTCATTTGAGCACTCCTCTTGGGTCTCGGCCTCGACCTAGGGAATTGATCTATTAGGTCTTGATTTAGGAGTCTCTTAGTCTTTTCGGTTTTCTATTTTTTAGCTTTTGGTTTGTCTGTACTCTCTTCCATTATTTAAATCTTAAGCTTTTGAAGAAAATAGCTTCTCAGTTGGGTCTAAATTACTTACTTGAGTCTCGCCGAGTTGCCTCCACTGGTATTTGTTGTGTAAGAACTCCAAGTTTTTCCTTTCTGCTTCTACCCTTAGCAAAATCTTCTAGATTTTGTAACAACTATGCGATCAACTTGTGATATAATTCACTTCAATTCTGGTTCATAAATGCACCATCTGTCTTTCAGTCTTGTCATCAGAGAAGAACATTTATTTCAAATATCTTGAAGTCGACGATGCCCCGGGATGTCACATTAGTCTTTCACCGATAGCCACCCTCTCCATCGATGAACACCTTTCCTTCGGTCTATCAGTAGGATGCTAGATAATGTTTCCCAGATGTACCCTAGTTCCCCTGATATAATTTATGCATTTGATAATTCATGGTTATATTAGGCCATTGGGGGAGTGCAATCATTCGTTCAACTGATGTTTATGTGTTACAGTGATGTGCTTACTTTTGTTGACTCTATTGATATATCAGGGAGAGCACCTTAGGAGTCAGCCCAATAGAGTATTGTTACACTGATACTAAGTTGTGAGCTATTTTCATCGGGCCATCAGCAGGGCTGTGATGGGGGTTCCACCGATGAAGCATTGTTAGGCCGATGGTATTGAATTTTGTTAGGAATGGGGGAAGGACGATGAGATTTCAAAAAAATTTATGGATGCAATGTAGGCTATAATATAGATCTTTCCACACAAATTTCTATAATTTGCATTGATTATAAAATCAAAGTGTGGTATAATTTTGTGATTATTGATATGTGGAAGATAAGTGGGGTGGAGGCTAGTTTCTTTGTAAAGAAGAATTAAAATTCCTTTTAAGAGATCAAATTTAATATCACAATTTCATGGATGATGGAATACAATATAAAATATCATCAACTACAGTTTGGATCTTGCCACACAAATTTCTAAAATTTGCATTGATCATAAAATCAAAGTGTGGTATAATTTTGTGATTATTGATATGTGGAAGATAAGTGGGGTGGAGGCTAGTTTCTTTGTAAAGAAGAATTAAAATTCCTTTTAAGAGATCAAATTTAATATCAGAATTTCATGGATAATGGAATACAATATAAAATATCATCAACTACAGTTTCAAATATGATTCATGAAGTGCAATATAAAATAAAATATCATGGAGTGCAATGATTCACAATTTATTTGAATACAATATAAAATATCATCAACTATAGTTTAGAATATGATTCATGAAATGCAATATAAAATAAGATATCATGAAGTGCAATGATTCACAATTTCAATGTTCATTGAATATAATATAAAATATCATCAACTATAGTTTGGACTTTGGAACAATGGAAACTGATTCATGAAGTGCAGTAAAAATACCTAAAACTTGCTAATTCTTCTTCCATTTTCCAAATGGAGTCAGGGTCTTCAAACTGACACTCATCTTGAGATAAAGTAAAAGAGTCATCTTGATTATGAGTCTGCTCTTCATTTTCTTCGGCTTGTGTCTCAAATTCAACATTCATTGTGTGATTTGTGTCAAATTCAATGTCATTGTTATCTGTCCTAGTCCCACTACCACTGCTAGTACCACCAGTACCAGCGTTTGGAATTGGAGTGTTTGTGTTGCACAACCCGGTCCCTCTTCTTTCACATGTGGACCTCCAGATTGCGAGTGCCCTTTGAAAAGGATTTTTTTTTACATTATACGTAGTTCCTTTCATCCTCAAGCAATTTTCCAAATTCTTGTCCAGTTTGTTTCTTAACTTTGATTTCAAAAACCCCAATGTACTGAAAAATCTCTCATCCTCCACCGACCCCAATATCATTGTTTGACATAAATCAACAAGTTTGAAATATTTTGATATCGAACCACGCAATATTTCACTCTGACCTAAGCTTGTCCAAACCTTTTTTATTGTTCCCGGTTCAAAGGCCTTCTCTTTGCCTATAGATTTATACTAGTCCTTCACAGCTGTTGCAAAATTCCTACATTGTTGTCTAAGATTATTTTCATTTAAAATTCCTTCTATTGTCTACTCATTGTATGTTACCTTTTTCGAAAATTGTTCGATCAAAATTTTACTTGATCATGAAAATATTTTGGGTTATCTCGGTTTACCCAAAATTGAGGATAGACAATATCCATGGCTTCAAGTATTTCATGTCGAGGGATCTTTCACGAATCTCTAAGGAAAGAGATTTTTCAATTTCCTTCAAATTATCACTAACAGATTTAACAATGTCGTTAAAATCTTCCTCGTTAATAGCTACTTCTCTACTAGAGCGCCTGGTTGTCTTCCAATAGTACATTGGTATCTCATATCCACGTACATAGATACATAAGTGTCTGCTTGCATTAAATTGTAAATAATTATCATGATTATTCAAATTAGTAATTTTTTGCCACATGAAATAATTTGCGCCTTCTTGTGTTAGATCTAGATATAGATGATTGAGGGCCAAGCATGTAAGTTTATGTAGATTGGCATATTTATAAATATACATATTTATGTCTTTGGCTTTCTTCACAAGATTGTTCATCACATCCAACATGGGGAGAAGACTAGCTAAAGTCAAGAGTGTCTCTATATTTCTTAACCTATGTAAGAGGTCAGGAGCTTTGTCTAATGTGTTGCGATGCTCGTACATCACTCCAATCAAGGATTGATATTCTGAAAGAACTCGTTGCGCTGGTCCATGTAGGGAGATCCATCTGGTATTGACATCTTTGAGAAGCTTGTTTCCTGATTTTATTCCCTCAAGAAAATGTTAAAATTATTGGAAACATTTGGGACTTCGACAGAAGTATGCATGGATCTTGCAAACTAGATTGTCAACTTTTGATACTGTAAGAAACTTGCTTATAATTTTGAATGCTAAATTCATTATGTGGTCCATGCAATGAATTCCAAGCATGTATGGTGCACAATTAGTTTGTAAATTTGTGCAAATATCGCTCCTTTGACCTTGCATCATTACAACTCCATCAACTCCCACACACACCAAATTTTTGACAATTGTCAACTCATCCATACCTACAGTTGATTCAAATATTTCTTGACTAGTTCAAATAGATTTTGCGATGTTGAAATGTCCTTCATTTTATGAACACAAATAAGATGAGCTTGGAGAACATGTTCTACAGTATACAAATGCATACAGACCCAAGAAGTATTGTCTACCACAGTAACTTCATCTAAAGATAATGCAATGAAATTTGACTCTTTCACTTTCTCCTTTAAATCTTTCTTTTCCACTGTAGCAAGACAGTTTGCCCATTCCCATCGAACGTTTAATAACTAATGTGAGAAGAGAAAGTGAGGAACACTCAAATAAGATAATAAAATAGAATATTTTGGGTAGTCTATCATAGGACACCCTTTGGACAAAATATGGAAAACAACACTCATCTGAACAATTTTTGACAGATTTGTTGTTGCCATTGCTTTTCCAAAATGAGCCTCAAGTGTACCTTGACATTCATCAAGCTTCGACATTCTATGGTTATGCTCTTCATATTTCGTGACATACTTAACATGAAGACATTCTTCCTTTGATTTCCATCATATGACTGATTGTTCCTTTCCATCTATGATTTTTTTTCGTAAACTTTATCAATATGCTTTTCTATAGTGTGAAGCTTTAGCTGCAACATCTTGGCTCTTCCACATTTCCAACTACAAATTGTACACTTGCTTAATGTTGCTTTTTCAATATCATTTGTTTGCCACCCCCACTAGTACAATGAATGGATACTTCAACAACCAAGCAAGTTGAAAATTCTTTGTCATTTCCCACTCGTACCCCAATTTTGATTTGCCTTTTCTTTTCATGCTACCAACATCATCCTCATCCAAGTCAATTATCTCATTCTGGCTAGCCAGGGTATCCCTTGGAACATCTTTTGTGGTATTGCCATCCTCATTTGATACATTTTGATTTAACTCAATGAAAATCTGACCTTGACCTTCCTGTAGCGGTGAGGTATTGTGAATGCCTTGTTCATTAATATTTGGTGGAAGAGTTGATGATGTAGCTCCATCTTGATATGATGGATCATAAGCTTTGCCAATTCCAAAGTAAGACTGTATGGTACCTCTACATTTTGGTCATTTTGATGGCCTCCCAGTCTCTTCATTATCCTGAGGAGTCTTACCCTTGTTTCTTGACATATTGATCTCACTTCAAATAAAAGTTGGAAAAAATGTCTTCTTGTTTAAGAAGGAAAAATAATATAGATCCCATTCCCTACTCAAAATCATCTTTAAGATTGAAGCAAGAATGGAAAAGAGATTAAGAAATCTTATTATTATAACTAATAACATTATGAAGAAATGATCACTCATCTTTAAGTCTACGTTTTCAGATTTCGCTGACTTCCAAATCGAGAAGTAGAACCTTAGAACTGAACAAAATGTGTAAGAATAAATGATAGTTTCGATTGTATTTATATCAATCCATATTTGACAAATTTTGCATGCTTATACAATGATACATTGTAATTTTCAAGGCGAAATGTGTCCTCAAATGTAATTATTTTTAAATGTTATTGGCGAAATAGGTCCTCATAAGGAACTATTTATAAATTCTAATTGGCGAAATGGGTCTTCACATGCAAATATTTGTAAATTTTAATTGGTGAAATGGGTCCTCATATAATGTTGTTTTAATAGTATTGGCGAATATGTAGGTGTTTTATTACATGCTCCCGGGATTCCAGGCGAAAATATTAATCAGTTCATTGGAAATGCGTAGTCTATTATGGAAAATTTATTGCTTAAACATGCCTCATAAAAAAAATTGTTGGCGAATGGACATGCATTGGACCGATAGTTCGTAAAATCTAGGTGATTTAGACACCCTGTTGGGTATGATTAGTTCGCCAATTTCAACTTGCCCAATTCTTAGAATTCGCCAATTAGCAAAGATTCGCCACTAAAGTTTTCCTTGTTATAAGCACTCACTTATGGTTTCCTTTTTACAAATTCATCATTCTATTTTCTTTGTTTTATAGACCTCTTATTGCAAATTATTTTTAATATCCAGGAATTTGCAACTAGCATATGTAGATCTATACCTTATCGATTAGTTTGTCAAGTTGAGAACAAAGTTTGTAGGGGAGAGGGGCCCATAGTGGAGCAGGGTCTAATATTGAGGATAAAATTAGTCCTCAATGGGCCCCACAGTTGAGCACCTTAATATCCAATTGTAAAACAAATTTTATCCATAAAGTACACAAAAAAACAAATCATGTGATGCCACATTAGTGCACCAATAAAACATGACTTAGTGCACAACTATCGATCTCACTTTTTTTGGGCCTTTTTGGACACCTCAATAAAATGCATGCTCATGTTGCATCATATTTGATGATGTGGCCCTAAGACTTTAGTTAGAAGTAGGTGAGTTGTCAAATTAACTATTGTACAAAATTGGAAGTGATTTGAAATTTCCACGTAGGATTTTGAGAAATGTGAAGTTAGGGTGTTCCATTATGGGCCCCTCTCCCCTACTTTCACAACTCAAAGAAGAAGTTTAATTGGTGGGGAACACAATGCATGACTAGGCCTAGAATTTGATAGTTTACATGACTATGTTTTGAATTTTAGACCATTATTACAATTTGAAAATTTATTAGGCCTTATATATTTTTTGATGAATTTTCCAGATATCTATAGTAAAAAAGATAAAATTACAAATTCACAAAAAAGGGGTGGATGGTAAAAAAGGCACACCCCGAATGTCACATGGGACCAGCCCAAAAAATCCAAAATAGCACATGGGCTCAGCCCAGAAAATCCAAAATATCACATGGGCCTAGCCCAGAAGTCCAATAACAGAAAGAAAATTAGGCAGCCAAGGCAGTGCTAGTAGATCCTGGGGGTCCTTGTCATCCAGATGTTTCCCCCATACATCAATGGGGTTTGGAGTGACGTCAGGAGGAGCACCCCAACCATCATCAACTTTATCTTCATCTTTTTTTGTATCTTTTTCCTCGTGCTGAGGCGAGATTGCGAGAGCCAACCGAGAATTGTTTTTGCCATTCGAGGGCCAACTAAAGCCAGAAGGAGGTGGAGTATCAGAGGGCCACCTAGAACCACCACCACCACTCCTCGGAGCACCACTAGAGTGTCAGCCCTGACCAGGACGCGGCGAAGGAGAACGAGCCCGCCTGGGAGGCCGAGAATCTCGCCAAGTAGGAGGTTAGGAGCAAGATTACGCGAAATCTCTCTGCTTCCAACCCCGAGAAGGCGACCGACTGCAGAAGGAGGAGGGCGAATCAGGGATCTGAGCCACAGTACAAGGGGCATTGCCCCAGTGGTCCAGGAGAACCTGCAGGTGAGCCACTTCCAGTGCAACCTTGTTCACTTGCACTTGAATATGTAAGAGAACATTAGAACATATAACTGCTTTAGCATATAGAGACATATTAACATATAAATGAGAATGAACAAATACACAAACATTTCTATCTTTCCAGATATTGAAGAGGATTTCCACCCTGAAAGTGTGCCAAAACTGGGTGAACTTAGCTGGGGGTTCCAGGCGGGTCCCCCAGTAGAACCATATGCCACGAAAAGGGTTCCGGCCTAAAAGGCCGAAAGAAGTCATGAATCCAAGGCCAAAGCTGCTGAGCTCTGGGACAAAACCAAAAAAGGTGCTTAAAGCTTTCAGGCTGTCCACAGAAAGGGCAGCGAGGGTCAGGAACCCCCAAATGAACAAGCCGAGAACCCACGGGCAAGCCTTGAAAAAGAATACACCAAGCAAAGTGGGCTATCTCCGGATTAACAATTGTAGACCAAGTGGCATCAAACCTCCTACGCCAAGTATGGACTGAGGAGTTAAGAAGCCACCTCTAGTTCAAAGAGCTGATCATAGGAAAATGGGGTGAAAACCACCTGTAACCAAGCCGCAGCTTGTAGCTCTGGAGAGGAGTATATGAAAACCATTTCCAGTCTTTCCACCAAACTTTGTGCTCACGAATGCCAACTTTGTGAAGTATTTATGCCGGAATGACGCTCACCAATCCGTCAAAAGTAAGACGATCTTGATTTTGAAGACTATATTGAGCTTTAAAAGGATCCCACTGCAAAAGACACATGTGTCAAATGGATTATCCGTGCTCTTACCGGGGATGAAGCCTGGAAGATTCTCCTCAGGCAATGTATTCAGTCTGATTTTCCTGTTCACAGACCCGTCTGGAAAGGAATCGATCTCCAAACCTTCCTGGTTATGAGGGAGCCGATTCAAATTATGGACTCCTTTAGACCTTATATTTTGACTTGCTATATTTTTATATAACTGTATAGAAGGCACTTTAAATTGTAATAGATCATAAAAAAAATATTATATGTAATATAATATAATATTCTGATTTATAATATTAATATACCATTTTATAATATTGATTAAAAAAATACATATTGATTTGCAATATTATGAAACATATAATATAATTGTAAAAAGATTATTTGAATATATTTTTAATATGAATTTAAAAATCTAAGTAAATTTAATAATTTTTACAATTATTACTAATAGTTTTTATTGTTTCTAATTTTACATTATTTTATATATATATGATATACAAGAAGTTAATTTTGAATTTAAATATAATTAAATTATATATTGAAGATTTATATTAGAATATTATATTTTTTATTATGTATTGATATTTGTAAAAATTAAATTTTCTTAAAAATTACTTAAATTATGCATAATAATATATTTTAATATTTGCTTTATATTCTACATAAAATTCTTTTGACAATTTATACTTTTCAAAGTCAAAGATATACAAATTTATTCTTTTTTGTCTAAGAAGCTTGCTTTTCATCTCACTCAATCACACCTTCTCGATGCTTTGCCATATTATAATCTCCTCCTAGTCAAGTCTGCCTGCTCAACACGCGCTTGCGTACTCTTTCGTTTCTCAATTCAACGGATTGACCGCCAATCGAGAAAGTCTCTGAAAGCTGAAAGCCGTCCCTTCCAAAGGAAATGATGCGCGTGCCCCACTTCATGGGAACCTTCTATGGGTGTGTATATATATGCTCTATCTTTCAGCCATCTTCCACCCAGACTGTTTTGCCGTTTGCGCATTGGAACAGGGGAAGGAAAATAACTTGTCTAATATTTGTTTGGAATCAGCTACATTGTATGCTCTCTGAAAGTTGGCGACCTGATTGGGATCGAATCCTCTCTGAAAGTTGGGCACTTAAATTAGATGAGTACGTCAATTAAATTAGATGGCGGCGAGTCGTGGACAGGCAGCCTGCGGCAGGGAAGCACCAGACTGTTTGAGAGGAGCAGCAGCGTTTTCTCTCTGCCAACACACCGCGAAGATGATGTTGAGGCACTCAAATGGGCGGCCATTGAGAAGCTGCCCACGTATGACCGCCTCAGAACATCCATTCTTAAGAATGTAAGTCAGAACAATGGAATTCGGAATCTTGATGAGATAGATGTGAGGAATATGGAGCTCGAGACTCGACAGCAATTGATGGACAGGCTTGTCAAAGTTGCAGACCAGGACAACGAACACCTTCTGCAAAGGCTTCGTCAAAGAATCGACAGGTTTGGAGCTTTCAGAAGTGGCACAGTATTTTTCTCTGTTTTTTTCTGAAGAAATTCGAAATGCCTATGGCTGTTAAATTTTGTCAAATAGTGTTAACATTTCTGGGATGCCTGCAATTGGTTTTCAGAGTCGGGATTACATTGCCTGAGGTTGAAGTGCGTTTCGAGAACTTGAATGTTGAAGTGGATGTTCATGTTGGGGGAAGAGCGTTGCCTACGCTCTACAACTATGCCGCCAATATCATGGAGGTAGGATTTCTAAATTAGAAGATAGTAATACAAATTGCTCATCTTCTTCATTAAATTGAAGTCACTGGGTGTCCTTCAATACTTAAGGGAAAATTTTCAGAAAGTAAATAAATGAAACCCTGGTAGGCTATACATGAGCCTAGCGTCATTTACCAGTGGATTAAAGACCATTTTGACAGGTTTGAATGGTAGAATGTTCAATGTTCAATTATAACGGATAGTCCAATCCATCAACTATTTATCCATTAGAAGATGATAATGTGAATTTCTCATCTTGTTCATTAAATTGAAGTCAATGGGTATCCTTGGTTCCCAATACTTAGAGAAAAAATTCAGAAAGTAAATGAATGAAACCCTGGTGTGCTATACATGAGCCTAGCGTCATTTACCAGTGGATTAGAGACCATTTTGACAGGTTTGAATGGTTTAAAATTTACTCGAGTATGTTGCTTATGATTAGTGGTCTGTACTCATTGTAGGATTCAGCAGGAATATTAGTTTTGGTATTGTCAGTTGAGCTTATCATATTTTTTAATACTATTTTGCAGGGAATTTTACACTCGCTTCATTTATACAAGGGAAACAAGACGAGCATGACCATTCTTCACAATATGAGTGGTGTGGTCAAGCCTGGAAGGTAACACACATGGCAATTCGATTCTAATTTAGTTTTCTATGTCCAATTCTCCCTATTTCCTTATTGAATCTCTGTAATAATATAGGATGACACTTCTCCTTGGACCTCCTGCTTCGGGAAAGACTAGTCTACTGTTGGCTCTTACAGGAAAGCTCGACAAAAGTCTCAGAGTATGTGATAAGATAGGCTTGAAGTAATCAATATATTGTTTATGATTTGTAGATGTACAAGAAGTTATTGGGAACTTTAAAGAGTCCAATGTTTATTGAGTTTGGCAACTTCTTGGCACAGGTTGATGGATCAGTGACATTCAATGGCCATAGCATGGGAGAGTTTGTGCCACAAAGAACATCAGCTTACATTAGCCAGCACGATATGCACATGGGTGATATGACTGTGAGGGAAACCTTGGACTACTCTGCCCGCTTCCAGGGTGTCGGAAACAGATATGGTATTACTACTAAATTCAAATACTCTTTTGACTTGTTTTTTTGTTTCAGTAGAAATGAATAACCCATGGATTTTCCTCTATGATAGATGTTTTGACCGAACTTTCACGGCGAGAAAAAGAAGCGGGAATCAAACCGGATCCAGACATAGATATCTTCATGAAGGTGAGTGTTGCATTCTGATTGAGCAATACAGAGACCCCTTTTCTTGATGAAATTTATTAGTTGAGGTATTCACGAAAACTGGTGAAATATTGTTACAGGCAACTGCAATGGAGGGACAAAAGTCCAATCTGATGACAGATTATGTCCTAAAGGTAAGTTTTCTCTTAAGTTTTGCATCCAAATAGAGTCTAGAGAAGGATCATATGAGTTGCAGCTGATTGAAAACTTAATGGGTGAAACAGATATTGGGGCTGGACATATGCGCTGACACCATGATAGGAGATGCCATGCGCAGAGGTGTTTCTGGTGGTCAGAAGAAGAGAGTTACAACAGGGGAGATGATAGTTGGAGGTGCAAATGCCCTCTTCATGGATGAGATTTCCACTGGTTTGGACAGCTCTACAACATTTCAGATTGTGAAATGCCTGCGGCAATACGTTCACGTCTTCAATTCCACCATGGTGGTTTCCCTATTGCAACCTGCCCCTGAAACATACGATCTCTTCGATGATGTAATTCTACTTTCTGAAGGCCATCTCGTTTACCAAGGGCCAAGAGAGTCCATTCTCGAATTCTTTGAGTCCATGGGATTCAGATGCCCCGAGAGGAAGGGTGTTGCAGATTTCTTGCAAGAGGTAAGCAACTTATTTTGTGATCATAGAACATTTTGTTAGTTCCTGTAAAATGTGAACTAGACCAGTAGGCTAAGCTCTGCTCAATATGACTATAATCCCTCCATGATCTTGGACAGGTGACTTCACTTAAAGATCAAGAACAATACTGGGCAGACACAAGGCAGCCATACCGTTTTGTTTCAGTCAAGGAGTTTGCAGATGCATTCCAATCTTTCCACGTTGCTACCAAAATTAATGGGGAACTATCGATTCCATATGATAAAAAAAAGTCTCATCCAGCTGCACTCACCAAAAAGAAATTTGGCTTAGGAAAAAGGGAGCTTTTGAAAGCATGTATTGATAGAGAAATTTTGCTCATGAAGAGGAGCTCCTTCATCTATATCTTCAAATCCTCTCAGGTTATAAATTTTGTAGTTAATTTGTTTCTAAATCTTGTCAGGTTTGTGTTGTGGGATATTTGGGGCTGAAATGGAATTTTTGAATGGAACCTGGTTTTGACAGATAACTCTGCTGGCTTTGATCTCTTCAAGTGTCTTCTTTCGAACTAATATGCATGAAAGAAATCTCGAGGACGGATCCGTCTACTTTTCAGCTCTCTTCTTTGGGCTGATTCAAGTGATGTTTAACGGCATGGCAGAATTGCAAATGACACTGGAAAAACTTCCAGTATTTCACAAGCAGAGAGATTTCAAGTTCTTCCCTGCCTGGGCCTACTCTCTTGCCACTTGGATCATGAGGATTCCTCTTTCTCTAATGGAATCTACAATATGGATCATTTTGACATACTATATCATTGGTTTTGCCCCAAATCCACAGAGGTAGGACCAGGACTACCTCTTGAAGCTATATATACATAATTGTTCTGCTGTAGCTATTGTATTTGAAAATCTAATGTGGGTATTTCCTTTCCTTCTATATGCAGGTTTTTTCAACAATTGTTGTTGTACATTGGGGTTTCTCAGGCGGCATTAGGGCTGTTTCGATTCATAGCAGCTGTAGGACGGAATCGAATAATGGCAAACACTTTTGGTTCATTCGCCATCTTGGTTATTTTTGTTCTTGGAGGATTCATCATCTCCAGAGGTAGGTACATAGAAACCTTTTAAGTGTCGAGATTATTTATCATAGTTGTCGTGCTAAGTGGATATAAGTAAGAGTTATTGACCAAGGTATGGTAACTGTAACAGATGATATTAAAAGCTGGTGGATATGGGGTTACTGGATTTCTCCTCTCATGTACGCTCAAAATGGTATTGCAGTAAACGAGTTCTTGGCAAGCAGATGGCAAAAGGTTTGTAATTTATAGTTCCGTTACCTGCTTCTACTAATCAAAGACAAATTCCCTTCACCAAATTCATCTCTTTGTGTTTACAACTTTACAGGATAACATCGGTGTCCAATTAATGCACTCTCGCGGACTGTTTTCTGATAACTGGTGGTATTGGCTATCCATTGGAGCGCTTTTTGGGTACAATATTCTCTTTAATGTTCTATACACAGCGGCGTTACATTATCTTGATCGTGAGTACCTCCAACTCGATCTGTATTTGGTTTTCATTGGCATAAGAAATCCATTACCTGTAAATAATGTGCTCTGTCTATTTCATCAGCACTTGGAAAGCCTCAGGCTCTAATTTCTGAAGACGACATGAAACAAAAGAAAGAATCTACAACCGGTATTCAAGGTAATTGACCGGAAATGCATGATATGTTACTATTAGGAAGCATTACCATCCACCCTGATAGCTGCTCAAACTCACTGAAAAATTCAGTTCTAATATGTTCACAATTGTAAAAACTTATGCAGGGAAAATTTCAGGAGGACGGAGAAATAGCAATGTTTCAAACAATTCTGACCACAGTGCAGACGGCAAGAAAGGAATGGTTCTACCCTTCCGAACTCTGGCCATGGCCTTTGACAACGTCAACTACTATGTTGACATGCCCGCTGTAGGTTGCTTTCCTTTCCATTTTGAATTTAAATTCCTTTGTATAGTCTAGATTTTTCATTTGATTTGTTGTTCGTAATCATTTCTATACAGGAAATGAAGATACAAGGAGTTACAGAGGACAGACTCCAGTTATTGAAAGGGATAAGTGGGTCATTCAGGCCTGGAGTTTTAACATGCTTAATGGGGGTGAGTGGGGCAGGAAAGACGACCTTGATGGATGTTCTTGCAGGAAGGAAAACTGGAGGGTACATCGAAGGTTCAATTACTATATCTGGTCATCCCAAGAAACAAGAAACCTTTGCTCGCATTTCTGGTTACTGTGAACAAACTGATATTCATTCTCCCTATGTTACTGTCTATGAATCCTTAGTATACTCTGCTTGGCTTCGTCTCCCCAAGGATGTAGATCGACAAACTAGAGAGGTGCATATTTTATTCTTGAACCCCAATTCGCTTGTCATTTTACTTCATCAGCGGTTTGGAAAAGGTAAAAACAAAACTTAACAACCAGTTTTTGAACAGATGTTTGTGGATGAAGTGATGGAGCTTGTAGAACTAACTAACTTGAAAGGAGCTCTGGTTGGTCTCCCTGGAGTTAATGGGTTATCCACGGAACAAAGAAAGAGGCTAACAATTGCAGTGGAACTGGTCGCAAATCCTTCGATTATCTTCATGGATGAGCCAACATCGGGACTTGATGCAAGAGCTGCTGCAATTGTTATGCGAACAGTCCGCAATACAGTGGATACAGGACGAACTGTTGTGTGCACCATTCATCAACCTAGTATTGACATATTTGAAGCCTTTGATGAGGTATTTATTTGTAATTTCAATGCACATACTAGTATTTTAGGAGCTGGTACATCCGTAGGTGCTGAGAATGTGAATGAAATTGCAGCTGGTGCTGATGAAGCGTGGAGGGCGGATGGTTTATGTAGGACCTCTGGGTCACCGCTCAAAAGATCTGATAGACTATTTCGAGGCGATCGAAGGCGTTCCCAAAATCACAGAGGGTTACAATCCGGCAACATGGATGCTAGAATCAACCTCCGTCGGAGTTGAAATGCGTCTTGGGGTTGATTTTGCAGACATCTACCGGAATTCATCTCTTTACCAGTAAGTTGTCATTGAATTAATAATACTTGAGGCCTTACTGACCTTAATCTTCTGCCAACTAGAAAACCTCTGGTTTTTGCTAGTGAATTATGATATGGTGCAGGCAAAATCAAGCGTTGGTGAAGGAACTTGGCATACCAGCTCCAGGGTCAGAGGATATTTACTTTGAATCGCAGTTCTCGCAACCTTTTGTGACGCAGACATGGGCTTGCTTGTGGAAGCAGAACTTGTCATATTGGAGAAACCCAGAGTACAATGCAATTCGTTTCTTTTTCACACTAGTCACTGCCCTGATGTTTGGCACAATTTTCTGGAGACTTGGCGGGAAAATGTAAGGAAGAAATGGTGCTTTCTAGGTTTAATCTGCATTAAACATTAAGTTTCATGTCCTGTGAATTTTAACGCTCCTGTTATAAACTGCAGAGGAAGGCAGCAAGATGTTAATAATGCAATGGGATCCATGTTTGCCGCCGTATTATTTATTGGCATGAATAATTCATCAACAGTTCAGCCTGTTGTAGATGTGGAAAGAACAGTCTTCTACAGAGAGAAAGCTGCAGGGATGTATTCAGCCCTTCCCTATGCCTTTGCTCAGGTATGCTGCCGCACTTAACAAATTGACATCTGAATCAATTCTGACTGCGTTATATAATTGGGGACTAATGGGATGTTGGGTGCTCCAGGTGCTCATCGAGATACCCTACGTACTTCTTCAATCGGCAATGTATGGAGTGTTGGTGTATGCAATGATGGACTTTGAATGGAAGGCAGCGAAATTCTTCTGGTTTCTCTTTTTCATGTTCTTCACATTCTTATACTACACATACTACGGGATGATGGCTGTCTCTCTTACTCCCAATGCAAACGTAGCTGCAATTGTGTCCACGGCTTTCTATTCAGTCTGGATGCTTTTCTGTGGGTTTTTAATTCCTCGCAGGGTAAGCATCGATTCAAAGTAGATACATTATTTCCTTAAACATGGTAGGTAGAGTGTTTCTCAACTGTGTGTTACTGTTTGTTGGTATTGCAGAAAATCCCGGTGTGGTGGAGATGGTACTACTGGTTATCCCCTGTTGCATGGACTCTGTATGGACTGGTAGTATCACAGTATGGAGACATCACGGATCAAATGTTACTGACAGACGGCACCACACAAACAGTGAAGGAGTTCTTGAGGAGTAATCTTGGATTTAGACATAGCTTCTTGGGAGCTACGGCAGGCGTTACTGCGGGATGGTCCATTCTTTTTGCCTTCATCTTTGCCTTTTGCATCAAAACTTTTAACTTCCAGAACAGATAAAACAGACCAAAAACACAAGCGTAAAATAACATTCTTTTTGGTATGTACCTATGTAAGCATACAACTCTCTGATGTGACTCCTTAATTTAGCAGTCAGGAGACACCAACAAAGAGTGCAATGTAATTTGTTTTTCCAATGTTTTCCATAATAATTCATTTATTTATTAAAAATAAAATAAATATTACTGCAAGAGTATCTCAGTGTCCACTATGCTTTCTAATGTGGTGGGAGAAGGCTATAACGCTGTCTTTTTGTTATGATCAACCGATAAATTTTTTAAACAACTTTGGTTTATAAAACGTGTCTTTTACATAACAAATAATTATTTACTTTTAAAATGTGTTCTTATTCCTTATAATACAACCCTTTTCAATGCAACATTGATAGGACAACATCACTTGTCTCTGAAAGCACTCTTCTATGCAAGTGAAAAGTGTATATCAAAATTATATCTGTTTTTGATTTGATGCATTCTATTAAAAATTTATAATTTGAGGAAATCAAATAATAAAATTTTATCATTTAAGAAAATCTTTTGTAAAATTATTGAATTATGTAATATAAAAATTTATTAAGGAAAAAATTTAATTGTTAATATGTCTACAATAGAGTTATTTACTATCTAATCTACAAAATTTTAGTATGACAATTTTGTTCAAAATACATATCTAATTTGAAGGATGTGCAATTGATAGATTGTCACTATAAGAGGCAAATTTCATGAAGTGGAAATGTTGATGCATGCACATGATTCTTTGAGCAATTTTGCTCATAATAATTAAACAAATGTCTCATGATTCTTAGGACATGTGCACAAAGATGGGGGACCAAAAAGTGGTCACAACCACTTTTAGGTCCATCCAAGGTATAACACAAATGCATTATGACATACTTGCATTATGGCTTGGTAGTGATCGAGTCTCGGTTGATTACTACCAAATCATACCATGAGTGTGTTATAATGCAAGCACATTATTACGTCGAGAGGCGTAACCTAGAGTGACAACACAGAGTGGAATGTGAGCGTGTTAACAAAAATAATTCACCACATATTAAAATATATTAAATGTTGACATGTATTAATTAATAACAATAAAAAGTATATGAAACAATAAATATCTGACAAATATAAATTAAATAAAAATAAATCCGTGCCACCCAAAAATATTTATATAAATAGAGAGAAAGGAAAAAATAATTAAGCATACACAAAAATAAAACTAAAATGAATTGTGGAGCAATTAATAAATTTTAAGAAGTAAGAAAAAAATAATTATACATTCACTAAAAAAAAATGAATTGTGCAACAATTAATAAATTTTAAGAATTGACAGAGTGTATGTGCATTTAATTTTTACTTTCTATCATTTTACTTTTTATGAATTGTATATTTAAAAAAAAAAAATTAAATGTAAAAAAAATAAATTTTAATCTGTAAGTCATAAATAAAATTTTACTTCAATTTTTACTTTCTATCATTTACAATTTTTTTAAATAATTAAAATAATTTTACTTTGTATGACTTGTATATTTTTCAATTTTTTTTAAAGGTAAAAAAGTAAATTTTAATTTATAAATCATAAATAAAATTTTACTTCTATTTTATTAAGAAATTATTAGAAAAGAGTTTGCATTAATTTTATTTTTGAACTGTTTTTTAAAAACGTATTTTTTTATTAAGAAGATTAAATTATTAGTTATTAATTATAAATAAATAAGACTTATCAATTAATATGTATTAATTTTGTGATATATTTTTTCTATGAAATTAGTGTATATTAAAATTTCTCATATTTATAATACTTTTTGAATTTATATTTTATTTTTGAATAGTTTTTAAAACACACTCATTGCTTTATTAAGAGGTTTAAATGATATATTAAATATATTTTTATACATTAAATAATATAATATATATTATAAATAAATAAGATTCATTATTTAATTTATATTAATTTTGTGACATAATTGTTAGGATAATTTGTATTAATTTTTCATGTATAATTTTGTCTAATTCAATTTATTATATAATTGTTTAGGATGCCTCGCCCAAGATTAAATTTTTAAAATGAAGAACAACGAAGATAACATTGAAGAGAATATGCTTGAAATGACATGAGACAATGACGTGAACAAATGAATAATGCACAAAGAGAAGAAGCAAAATGAGGGATTAAGGGGTTGAGGGTTTAAGGTTGAGGGTTGAGGGATTAGGGTAGAAGGTTGAGAAATTAATGGTTTAAGGGTTGAGGGATTAAGGGTTTAAGGGTTGGGGGTATAGGGTTGAGGGTCTAATGTATAAGGTTGAGGGTTAGTGGATTAAGGGGTTGAGGGTATAAAATTGAGAGATTAGGGTTGAGGGTCCAATGTATAGGGTTGAGGATTAAGGGATTAAGGGGTTTAAGATTTAAGGTTGTGGGTTGTGGGTTGTGGGATTATGGTTTAAGGGTTGAGGGTATAAGATTGAGGGATTAAGGTTGAGGGTTGAGGGATTAAGGGTTTAAGGGTATAGGGTTGAGGGTATAGGATTTAGGGATTAGGTTTGAGCATCCAATGTATAGGATTGAGTGTTGAGGGATTAAGGGGTTTAAGGTTTAAGGTTGAGGGTTGAGAGATCAGGGTTGAGGGTTGAGGGATTAAGGTTTTAAGGGTTGAGGTATTAAGGGTTCAAGGTTTAAGAGTTAAGGGATTAAGGGCTTAAGGGTTGAGGGATTAAGGGTTTAAGGAATGAGGGATTAAAAGCTTAAGGGTTGATGGATTAGGGTAGAGGGTTGAGAGATTAGAGTAGAGGGTTGAGGGATTAAGGGCTTAAGGTTTGAGGGTTTAAGGGTTGATGGATTAGGGTTGAGGGTATAAGGTTGAGGGATTAGAGTAGAGGGTTGAAGGATTAAGGGTTTAAGGGTTGAGGTTTTAAGGGTTTAAAGGTGTAGAGATTATGGTTTAAGGGTCCAACAATTAGGGTTGAGTGTTGAGGTTATATGGTAGAAGGTATAAGGTTGAAGGTTAAGGGTTTGCAATTGAAGGATAATGTTCAAGATTGAGTGCTTAAGGTTAAGTGTACAAGGTATAAGGTACAAGGATGAGGGTTGAGGTTGTAGGGTTTAGGGTTTAGGGTTGAGGTTTGAGGGATTAGGGTTAAGGATTGAAGTTGTACAATTTAGGGTTTATGGTATAGGGTTGGATTGATGGATTAAGGTTGAAGGGTTGTCTGTGTATGGATTAGGGTTCAAGTATAGTGTTGAGGGAGAATGTTCAAGGTTGAGGGTGTAGGGTTAAAAATTGAGGGTATGGATTGAGGGTTGAGGGTTTAGGATTGAGGGCTGAAGTATAGTGTTGAGGGACAATGTTCAAGGTTTAGGTCATAAGTTTGAGGGTATAGTGTTGAAATTTGTTGCTATTTCATGTGTTAAATACTTGGATGGATTCAATGGATTCAAAATCTCACCACCATTTTCAAACGATCGCTATGAAAAAATGAAAACAGGGAAGTAACTCACCAAAAGTAGAGCTGGGGAAGAAAGATCCAAATCTTTGGAAGCACAATAAGTTTATGTAATGAATACATTATTGGATATCATTCTTTTATTAAACTCTATTGATATAGAATGAAGATTATTTTTTTGATTTAATGTGAAGTTTCTCATTCAATATTTGCAAAGAATACAAATGCTTTTTTCAAACACATGCTAAAGTAATATTTTACACACGACACTGTGGATGCTACTAGCTTATCTATCTTAATATATTAATCTATATATTATACACTTAGACATATCATTTTAAAGGCGCATTTTTTAAAATTCAAAAAATAAAAAAATAAAAAAAATATGCCTCGAAAATGATATCTCTCAATGTATATTATATAGATTAATATATTAAGATAGATAAGCTAGTAATACAAGTGTGTTATATTGTGAAACACAAGTGTGTTATAACACACTCACATTATGTCTATTAAGAAACCAAAAAATAATAGAGGTCAAGGTCATTTGAGTTGGACCCTCTATCTTTGCAACAATCAAATGTGATCGAGGAATTTAGCATGAACACATTCGACAATAATTTTTTGATAGTTGTTTGCAACTTTTTTTGTGCTTCAATGTTGTTATTCATTTTCCTACTCTTGAATTTGTGTATCAAGATCATTTGCTAGCAAAATTATTCTTTTGATCCCTTAAGGAGACCACGTTGGAGTGGTTTTGTTCACTACCTGACAATTCCATATTTTCTTTTGATCAACTTATAAATCAATTCTTATAATGGTTCCAAGTGAACATTAGCTATAAGGTCACTATTGATGACCTTGTCCATTGGAAGCAACAACCGAATGAGAAGTTGACTGATTTCATTTCTTGTTATCAATCCATTTATTCCCAAATCCCCTATGCCTTGCCCAACCATGATATCTAGAGGATGTTCATGGTTAGTATTCAACCAACATTAAGGGAACGAGTTTCCTTGATGAAATATCCTTCCTTCTCTCATCTCTGTACTATTCTGTACGTCTATCAACAGACATTAGCTCACTATAAGGATTTAGCCTCATCCTCACGTCTTGATGGTTTTGGGGTTGTATCATCTTCTAGAGATTCAAAGAGAAACAAGGTGATAGATAATTTAGTAGATGTCCTTCAAAAAGTGAAAACAATACACTTTAGTCACAATGCAATCAAGTCTTTACAAAACTTTGATTCTAACTCAAGTGTGCTCCAAAAATTATTAAAAGATAACTTAATCACCCTTCCATAAACATCACTTCTGATAACAAGTCATATCCTAGTTGGTATGATGTGTCTAAATTCTGCCAATACCATCAAGTGCTCAAATATGACACCGAGCACTCTGTGCGCCTAAAACACATGATTCAAGATCACATAAGCAATGATAACATCCACATCAATAGTAAAAAGAAGAACCCTAATAAGTCTATTGCTAAACCCAATAGCTAGCTACAAATCTACATAGATCCCTTCCCACCTCATTCTTCCAAACTTTTCACTATTTATTCTTCTTCTACACTATCTGATGATGTCACATATGTAAATATGGTATCTATTACCCCAATCTCCCCTCCAAGTTAGAAGGATAATATACCTAACATATCTTTTAAGCCTAATGACTTGACCTATGATGGAGAGTACTTTCCCCTCTATGTTACCACTTAGGTCAATGGTAACGTCATCATCGGTGTTATGGTTGACCCTACCAACAGGGTCAATGTTATCAGCAAGAAGGCATGTCAATGGTTTGCATAGGGTGATATATGATGAGTGCAAGAACACCATTCATATGCATGATAGATTTTCTCTCTCTCCTTTGGGATCTATTTCTTTGTTAGTCCTTATTGGACCTAAATCTGTCTCTACGACATTCGTCATGATACTATAGTCTGACTAGTTCAGGGTGAAGCTAGGAATTCCATGGCTAGTTTCTATGAAAAAAGTCACTTCAGTTTTCCACAAGTGTCTAAAATTTCCTCATGAGGGCATGGTAAAAAGTATCCAAGACATTGGGTAAAAATTGCTAGTGTCATGTGGGGGTTTCTCTCTCAACCACTTTTGGTTTTCTCTGATGGGACACATGTTTCCCTAGGGTGACTTATTATATAAAGAATATTATAGATACAAGATCAATATCTCAACACCGAATTTGGTCCCACCTCCTCCTTTTTCTTCTCCAACCCCCTCTCAGCTTTCTCCTATGGAGCAACATGCTTCATCTTCTAAGCCTTCTTCGTCAAGGGCTAAAGACAAGCATGCTCCCTTGAGTAGACCTTCCCATTATTCTAAGACCTCACAACCTCCAATGATACCTCATGTTCCTTTGATTGTGCCTAGAATAGGAAAAGGAAACGCCCCAACACTAACGAAGTCAAAACTCTATGTCTTCAAACTTCCAATTCTTCTTGACATCTATTGCCCTATTATATATGGTAAGGGTGAGTAGTCTTCTTTGATTGGTCCTTCACATGTGGCTCTGACATCTCAATCCTAGAGGGTCCCTTCTATTCCTCCTCATTCACAGAAAGCACGAGGAGGAAAGGAACCCATAGTTGAGGTTAAGAATCCTACACCCCCAACATATCTTATCCCTCCTGTGGAGCCTTCCCTTCTTCCATTAATGGTTGTGAAGGCAACTTCACCAATCATCCCAAGATCTTCTCAAGCTCCTATTCTTGGTCCCCATATCCATTGGAACCACTTGCATGTGAGTGTAAGTGCTATTGACGTGTGATGGGAAAGGAAGGTGATGCCATGCATAAAGTCAGAGATATGTCTTTTATCTCAATTCCTCTATCTCCTTCTCTTTCTACTCCTAATTCTATCTTGATTTTGGCCCCTTCAAGAGACATAGATGAACCTCACCCCAAGAGGGTGTAGCTATTCATCACGTCTTCTTTGGAACTACCTCTCCTCACCTCTTTATCTAATATCCATTGACTTGTGTAACCCATAGATATGCCTCACACAAAGTTCATGTCTAGTGTGGCCCTTTTCTCTCCTTCTCCATCTCAACACCCTAACCTATCGTCCAAGCGTAAGCTTGAGCAAAGGCCTATCCTTGAATCCTACCACAAGAAGTATGCTCCTTCCACCTCCCTTTCTTCATCTATCCTTATTATTGAGGATATCCCTTCTTCACTATAGTTTTTCACTACTCTTTAGAAGGTTTACACTGAAGCTCCTACTCTTTCACATCCTACAATTGAGTCACCACACTCCTCTTTGGAGAAGTGTATGTTTGACTCTTTGGAGGATATTTTACCCTTGTTAACTAGTTTCACAAATTTTTTGACACTCGAATTGTAGGAACTAGTAGATGGGGATTGTTGGTGTTTTTTAATGAACCAAAATTGGTCTCAACAGTTGTCTATGAATTTTCCAAAATTCAATGATTAAAAACTGTGAGGATTGGCCAACAACTAGGTGAAAGTTTGCTAGGATTTCCCTCTATACTTTAGGATTTGCAAGACCCGAGAGGGTGATCCCAACAATGTATCTTATGATAATCTTGTGCCAATTATGAAATACACTGTTAATAACAAATACATTCTCATATAATGTAAGTTAGATGAAATCCTTCAAGAATCTAGAAAATTCTTTAACAAATAATAATCTAAAGTAGATAATGGGTAACCCACATGAAACTTTAAAACAATTTAAGGTGAATAAATGATATTCTTTATGAATTTGTTCTTTGAAAGGCAGGGCTAACTAATGAATTCAAAATTAACCAAAGCAATAGAACAGTGCCTTATCCATGGGTAATGGATTCAAATTTGAAACAAATGGTAATATAACAGTACCCAAACTTAGCATCCCAGACTATTGTAATACTACATTACAACAAAACAACTCAAACACCCCAAAGCATAAACTACTTACCAAATCCTCATATCTAACCATATGAACCCATGATTTTATCAGAGTAATTTAATTAATTCCTTGAATTAATGCAAAGAAAAAATCATAAACTCAATTGAAACACAATTGAAGACCAATCAAAAGATCCTTGATCATTTTATTTATAATTCATATGACAGGATACATAAGGAGCTTATTTGCGTCAAAAACTACATATTCTCATTCAAATGCTAGTACTGTTATAAAACATTATGCATATTACAAAACTCAAATTTAGACCTAAGACTCAACTATAATTCTATTTCTTTGTGCTTGTATTACAGAATTTCATACATGAGATCAAAAGAGCTATCAACCAAAGACCCATACAATTGGCCTTGAATTCCCTTTTATAAGCATAAGGGAGCAAACAAGCTTCAAGCCAAATTTTACATTTTGTCACATTTTCCTTTGAAATTCATTTCATTTACATTTCAAATGTCCCAAAATCAGTTACATTTGCATTTCCAAAAGGGGGAAAATTCATATGAGACAAAGTCCTCTTGCACCTTTATTGAAGAAGATAATTCCTGCCCTCCAAAGGGCATCCTTTGTCATTGCATCAACAACAACCGCGAGAAAAACATCATTTCCACGTGCATTTCAAAATTTTGGGTAAAACATAAAAGAAATAAAAATAAAGAACTTCACCTCCATGTCAACACACAAGCCATCACTTAACCGAGAGGATATAATTTTTATAATACTTTATCAAAGGCTCTATATGTAAACTTTTCAAGCCATGTATTATGTTCCTCCTTGGTTGGCCATTGTATATCCAATAACTTCTATACCTTAGTGTTGTGTTGATTGTACTTGACATCCATTAATATTCGAGCCTCTTTCACAAACACATCCATACTAACTTCAATCTTAGTTATATCATCAATAGAAACATTCAACATTGTATAATCTGCAAGACTGATGGCCTCCTTAGCCTTGGGGAACATATTAGTTATTTCTTCCTCCCATGTATTCAGTTCCTTCCTTTCCCCATCTTCATTTAGAATATTTGGCATCCCACTTTCCTCCATATCTCTAAACATCTTCAATTTTCTCTAGAGTTGAACACCAATCTCGCCATGGTATGTTGATATTTCACCCAAAAAAACTACTGCCTTTACCAAATCTGGGATGTCATTTGGAGCTCTAGGATCATCCTTCATGTTTGGCATCATTTCCTCAAGAGATCCAACTCTTACACTCCATTTAATCCAATCACTAGTACAAAAACAACAATATACAATTAAAAAAACTACTAAAAATTGCTTATAAATGACTAAGCATGATCATGTGACCATTAGTAGTTTATTGCCAGTCATTTATAATGCGACCAAATTGATGACTAAACCATTTTTAGTCATTTATTAGTTGTTTTGATTGATCAATTTGGTAGTATATTTAGTCATTAATTTGGTAGTATATTTTGCTATTGATTGTTGTTAACTGGTGATTTATTTATTCATAGTAGTCATTGTAATAATTGATTGGCATCAATTGGTAGTATATTTATTCATTTTTATTCACTGATTTTCATCCATTGGTAGTATATTTAGTCATTTGTATTAACTGATTTATGTCAATTTAATTATTAATTGACGTCAATTAGTAGTATATTTTATCATTCTGATATTTGAGGATGTAAAAATAAAACACATAAATACACATCAATCATCAATTGCACACAATAAGACAACCATTAAGAAGGAAAAATTCCTGAATTTTATTAAAAGAAAGGTGTTCTTACAACTTGCACAAGTCTGAAATATCTATCTTTCTTGAAAAATGCTTAGAAATAGAGTATTACAATGTTTATTTTCAGTCACAAGATTGAAAACCTGAGCTAAAATGCACATGAATGACAAGAAAGAAACTTCTCTAAAAAAAGTTTTCAATGATGGAAACACTTGCTTGGGGCCATTCAATGCAAGCACATGCCCCTTTCATCTCTTAAAACTTCTACAACTTGAGCAATCTTCCTAGAGAAAGTTGTAACATTTAGAATATAAGAAGGAGAGTGTTGATTTAGTCCCATATATGAAGCTCTCTCCTTCAATGCAACCGACAATAACCATAGAATCTTTCCTCCTTTATATGTAATGCACCATCTGATATGAGCAATAGGGTGTTGCCTTTTCCTCCATGAATGAAGTTGTGCCTCAATACAACCAACAAAATTACTATTAGTCTCAATTCAGAAAGAATAAAACTGCATTGTATATTGCAAGTTTACAAAAGTAAGTATAAACACAACAAAAAGATAAATAAATTAAAATTTTTTAGCCTTGTCAACAAATGCCTTAAACAAAGTGTTCAACATAAGCCTAAAATATGCATATTGAACCCTTGATTTCAGAACCTTGCTCAAATTTTAAGAAAGGTGATACACTTAGATTATAGAATGAAGTTGGCATTATAGAATGAAGGCTATCAACACTAACTAGATTGGAACAACATTATCAATAGAAATTTCCTAGAAACCAAGCCCAAGAATGCCATCAGACTTAGACAACAAAAATGTCAACCCTGGTTCTTGTGTTGTCTCAATAAAGACCTACACCATGAAAGAATCCATTTATACATAAATTCCAAACTAAGTTGATGAGAAAAGATCTTTGATATCCAACTGGGAAGCCTTAACATCCAAAACTTACTAGCCTGATGTTTCACAACAAGTTTCCCAACTGTGACATCATCTTTACTTAAGAAATAAGATATTGATCCATTGACATATTAGATCTCACACGATCTCCTTCACAAACAAAAATGATATATATTAATTGTTTAGCAACTTCCTTAATATCCCCATGTAAGCTGACTAAACTAAGTGAGGTTGAGGGTTTGAAGTAGAGTACCATCTTCTTGGTATGTGCTTTATTTTGATGACTATTATCTTGAATGAAAATAGCAAGCTAGCTGCATTGTAAAATCATTGTTACAAAAATAACCAAAAAATCCTTTTTTAATTAAAATAATCCTTGCAGATATTTCAAGACAAGATATTTCAGTTAATTTCTAAGAGAGCTAATTTCACTATCCAAACAACCATCAATCTATTTATTGTATATGATTTCTCAAAATTAAAAAATTAAATGTAATGAAACTAACCATAATTACCAAAGATATGACACCAAAACGTAGTACAAAATGAATTGTTTGACATAATACCTTAAAGATATGTCATCTCATGGAATGAAATGATATGATTTCAAAATGTACACAAAATAGATTTTGCAAGAAAGCTCTCAAAATATTTGAATTAATGAAGCACTCTGGAACATCGACATTGTAAGATTTGCTTGTGTTCTAGATGCATGCAGTCATGCAGGTTTAGTGGATGAGGGTTGCACATACTTCACACGTCAGTAACCCTTA
>CM021102.1:43159860-43193325 GCA_007115665.2 Sequoiadendron giganteum | reverse complement strand
CTCCTTTGACCTTGCATCATTACAACTCCATCAACTCCCACACACACCAAATTTTTGACAATTGTCAACTCATCCATACCTACAGTTGATTCAAATATTTCTTGACTAGTTCAAATAGATTTTGCGATGTTGAAATGTCCTTCATTTTATGAACACAAATAAGATGAGCTTGGAGAACATGTTCTACAGTATACAAATGCATACAGACCCAAGAAGTATTGTCTACCACAGTAACTTCATCTAAAGATAATGCAATGAAATTTGACTCTTTCACTTTCTCCTTTAAATCTTTCTTTTCCACTGTAGCAAGACAGTTTGCCCATTCCCATCGAACGTTTAATAACTAATGTGAGAAGAGAAAGTGAGGAACACTCAAATAAGATAATAAAATAGAATATTTTGGGTAGTCTATCATAGGACACCCTTTGGACAAAATATGGAAAACAACACTCATCTGAACAATTTTTGACAGATTTGTTGTTGCCATTGCTTTTCCAAAATGAGCCTCAAGTGTACCTTGACATTCATCAAGCTTCGACATTCTATGGTTATGCTCTTCATATTTCGTGACATACTTAACATGAAGACATTCTTCCTTTGATTTCCATCATATGACTGATTGTTCCTTTCCATCTATGATTTTTTTTCGTAAACTTTATCAATATGCTTTTCTATAGTGTGAAGCTTTAGCTGCAACATCTTGGCTCTTCCACATTTCCAACTACAAATTGTACACTTGCTTAATGTTGCTTTTTCAATATCATTTGTTTGCCACCCCCACTAGTACAATGAATGGATACTTCAACAACCAAGCAAGTTGAAAATTCTTTGTCATTTCCCACTCGTACCCCAATTTTGATTTGCCTTTTCTTTTCATGCTACCAACATCATCCTCATCCAAGTCAATTATCTCATTCTGGCTAGCCAGGGTATCCCTTGGAACATCTTTTGTGGTATTGCCATCCTCATTTGATACATTTTGATTTAACTCAATGAAAATCTGACCTTGACCTTCCTGTAGCGGTGAGGTATTGTGAATGCCTTGTTCATTAATATTTGGTGGAAGAGTTGATGATGTAGCTCCATCTTGATATGATGGATCATAAGCTTTGCCAATTCCAAAGTAAGACTGTATGGTACCTCTACATTTTGGTCATTTTGATGGCCTCCCAGTCTCTTCATTATCCTGAGGAGTCTTACCCTTGTTTCTTGACATATTGATCTCACTTCAAATAAAAGTTGGAAAAAATGTCTTCTTGTTTAAGAAGGAAAAATAATATAGATCCCATTCCCTACTCAAAATCATCTTTAAGATTGAAGCAAGAATGGAAAAGAGATTAAGAAATCTTATTATTATAACTAATAACATTATGAAGAAATGATCACTCATCTTTAAGTCTACGTTTTCAGATTTCGCTGACTTCCAAATCGAGAAGTAGAACCTTAGAACTGAACAAAATGTGTAAGAATAAATGATAGTTTCGATTGTATTTATATCAATCCATATTTGACAAATTTTGCATGCTTATACAATGATACATTGTAATTTTCAAGGCGAAATGTGTCCTCAAATGTAATTATTTTTAAATGTTATTGGCGAAATAGGTCCTCATAAGGAACTATTTATAAATTCTAATTGGCGAAATGGGTCTTCACATGCAAATATTTGTAAATTTTAATTGGTGAAATGGGTCCTCATATAATGTTGTTTTAATAGTATTGGCGAATATGTAGGTGTTTTATTACATGCTCCCGGGATTCCAGGCGAAAATATTAATCAGTTCATTGGAAATGCGTAGTCTATTATGGAAAATTTATTGCTTAAACATGCCTCATAAAAAAAATTGTTGGCGAATGGACATGCATTGGACCGATAGTTCGTAAAATCTAGGTGATTTAGACACCCTGTTGGGTATGATTAGTTCGCCAATTTCAACTTGCCCAATTCTTAGAATTCGCCAATTAGCAAAGATTCGCCACTAAAGTTTTCCTTGTTATAAGCACTCACTTATGGTTTCCTTTTTACAAATTCATCATTCTATTTTCTTTGTTTTATAGACCTCTTATTGCAAATTATTTTTAATATCCAGGAATTTGCAACTAGCATATGTAGATCTATACCTTATCGATTAGTTTGTCAAGTTGAGAACAAAGTTTGTAGGGGAGAGGGGCCCATAGTGGAGCAGGGTCTAATATTGAGGATAAAATTAGTCCTCAATGGGCCCCACAGTTGAGCACCTTAATATCCAATTGTAAAACAAATTTTATCCATAAAGTACACAAAAAAACAAATCATGTGATGCCACATTAGTGCACCAATAAAACATGACTTAGTGCACAACTATCGATCTCACTTTTTTTGGGCCTTTTTGGACACCTCAATAAAATGCATGCTCATGTTGCATCATATTTGATGATGTGGCCCTAAGACTTTAGTTAGAAGTAGGTGAGTTGTCAAATTAACTATTGTACAAAATTGGAAGTGATTTGAAATTTCCACGTAGGATTTTGAGAAATGTGAAGTTAGGGTGTTCCATTATGGGCCCCTCTCCCCTACTTTCACAACTCAAAGAAGAAGTTTAATTGGTGGGGAACACAATGCATGACTAGGCCTAGAATTTGATAGTTTACATGACTATGTTTTGAATTTTAGACCATTATTACAATTTGAAAATTTATTAGGCCTTATATATTTTTTGATGAATTTTCCAGATATCTATAGTAAAAAAGATAAAATTACAAATTCACAAAAAAGGGGTGGATGGTAAAAAAGGCACACCCCGAATGTCACATGGGACCAGCCCAAAAAATCCAAAATAGCACATGGGCTCAGCCCAGAAAATCCAAAATATCACATGGGCCTAGCCCAGAAGTCCAATAACAGAAAGAAAATTAGGCAGCCAAGGCAGTGCTAGTAGATCCTGGGGGTCCTTGTCATCCAGATGTTTCCCCCATACATCAATGGGGTTTGGAGTGACGTCAGGAGGAGCACCCCAACCATCATCAACTTTATCTTCATCTTTTTTTGTATCTTTTTCCTCGTGCTGAGGCGAGATTGCGAGAGCCAACCGAGAATTGTTTTTGCCATTCGAGGGCCAACTAAAGCCAGAAGGAGGTGGAGTATCAGAGGGCCACCTAGAACCACCACCACCACTCCTCGGAGCACCACTAGAGTGTCAGCCCTGACCAGGACGCGGCGAAGGAGAACGAGCCCGCCTGGGAGGCCGAGAATCTCGCCAAGTAGGAGGTTAGGAGCAAGATTACGCGAAATCTCTCTGCTTCCAACCCCGAGAAGGCGACCGACTGCAGAAGGAGGAGGGCGAATCAGGGATCTGAGCCACAGTACAAGGGGCATTGCCCCAGTGGTCCAGGAGAACCTGCAGGTGAGCCACTTCCAGTGCAACCTTGTTCACTTGCACTTGAATATGTAAGAGAACATTAGAACATATAACTGCTTTAGCATATAGAGACATATTAACATATAAATGAGAATGAACAAATACACAAACATTTCTATCTTTCCAGATATTGAAGAGGATTTCCACCCTGAAAGTGTGCCAAAACTGGGTGAACTTAGCTGGGGGTTCCAGGCGGGTCCCCCAGTAGAACCATATGCCACGAAAAGGGTTCCGGCCTAAAAGGCCGAAAGAAGTCATGAATCCAAGGCCAAAGCTGCTGAGCTCTGGGACAAAACCAAAAAAGGTGCTTAAAGCTTTCAGGCTGTCCACAGAAAGGGCAGCGAGGGTCAGGAACCCCCAAATGAACAAGCCGAGAACCCACGGGCAAGCCTTGAAAAAGAATACACCAAGCAAAGTGGGCTATCTCCGGATTAACAATTGTAGACCAAGTGGCATCAAACCTCCTACGCCAAGTATGGACTGAGGAGTTAAGAAGCCACCTCTAGTTCAAAGAGCTGATCATAGGAAAATGGGGTGAAAACCACCTGTAACCAAGCCGCAGCTTGTAGCTCTGGAGAGGAGTATATGAAAACCATTTCCAGTCTTTCCACCAAACTTTGTGCTCACGAATGCCAACTTTGTGAAGTATTTATGCCGGAATGACGCTCACCAATCCGTCAAAAGTAAGACGATCTTGATTTTGAAGACTATATTGAGCTTTAAAAGGATCCCACTGCAAAAGACACATGTGTCAAATGGATTATCCGTGCTCTTACCGGGGATGAAGCCTGGAAGATTCTCCTCAGGCAATGTATTCAGTCTGATTTTCCTGTTCACAGACCCGTCTGGAAAGGAATCGATCTCCAAACCTTCCTGGTTATGAGGGAGCCGATTCAAATTATGGACTCCTTTAGACCTTATATTTTGACTTGCTATATTTTTATATAACTGTATAGAAGGCACTTTAAATTGTAATAGATCATAAAAAAAATATTATATGTAATATAATATAATATTCTGATTTATAATATTAATATACCATTTTATAATATTGATTAAAAAAATACATATTGATTTGCAATATTATGAAACATATAATATAATTGTAAAAAGATTATTTGAATATATTTTTAATATGAATTTAAAAATCTAAGTAAATTTAATAATTTTTACAATTATTACTAATAGTTTTTATTGTTTCTAATTTTACATTATTTTATATATATATGATATACAAGAAGTTAATTTTGAATTTAAATATAATTAAATTATATATTGAAGATTTATATTAGAATATTATATTTTTTATTATGTATTGATATTTGTAAAAATTAAATTTTCTTAAAAATTACTTAAATTATGCATAATAATATATTTTAATATTTGCTTTATATTCTACATAAAATTCTTTTGACAATTTATACTTTTCAAAGTCAAAGATATACAAATTTATTCTTTTTTGTCTAAGAAGCTTGCTTTTCATCTCACTCAATCACACCTTCTCGATGCTTTGCCATATTATAATCTCCTCCTAGTCAAGTCTGCCTGCTCAACACGCGCTTGCGTACTCTTTCGTTTCTCAATTCAACGGATTGACCGCCAATCGAGAAAGTCTCTGAAAGCTGAAAGCCGTCCCTTCCAAAGGAAATGATGCGCGTGCCCCACTTCATGGGAACCTTCTATGGGTGTGTATATATATGCTCTATCTTTCAGCCATCTTCCACCCAGACTGTTTTGCCGTTTGCGCATTGGAACAGGGGAAGGAAAATAACTTGTCTAATATTTGTTTGGAATCAGCTACATTGTATGCTCTCTGAAAGTTGGCGACCTGATTGGGATCGAATCCTCTCTGAAAGTTGGGCACTTAAATTAGATGAGTACGTCAATTAAATTAGATGGCGGCGAGTCGTGGACAGGCAGCCTGCGGCAGGGAAGCACCAGACTGTTTGAGAGGAGCAGCAGCGTTTTCTCTCTGCCAACACACCGCGAAGATGATGTTGAGGCACTCAAATGGGCGGCCATTGAGAAGCTGCCCACGTATGACCGCCTCAGAACATCCATTCTTAAGAATGTAAGTCAGAACAATGGAATTCGGAATCTTGATGAGATAGATGTGAGGAATATGGAGCTCGAGACTCGACAGCAATTGATGGACAGGCTTGTCAAAGTTGCAGACCAGGACAACGAACACCTTCTGCAAAGGCTTCGTCAAAGAATCGACAGGTTTGGAGCTTTCAGAAGTGGCACAGTATTTTTCTCTGTTTTTTTCTGAAGAAATTCGAAATGCCTATGGCTGTTAAATTTTGTCAAATAATGTTAACATTTCTGGGATGCCTGCAATTGGTTTTCAGAGTCGGGATTACATTGCCTGAGGTTGAAGTGCGTTTCGAGAACTTGAATGTTGAAGTGGATGTTCATGTTGGGGGAAGAGCGTTGCCTACGCTCTACAACTATGCCGCCAATATCATGGAGGTAGGATTTCTAAATTAGAAGATAGTAATACAAATTGCTCATCTTCTTCATTAAATTGAAGTCACTGGGTGTCCTTCAATACTTAAGGGAAAATTTTCAGAAAGTAAATAAATGAAACCCTGGTAGGCTATACATGAGCCTAGCGTCATTTACCAGTGGATTAAAGACCATTTTGACAGGTTTGAATGGTAGAATGTTCAATGTTCAATTATAACGGATAGTCCAATCCATCAACTATTTATCCATTAGAAGATGATAATGTGAATTTCTCATCTTGTTCATTAAATTGAAGTCAATGGGTATCCTTGGTTCCCAATACTTAGAGAAAAAATTCAGAAAGTAAATGAATGAAACCCTGGTGTGCTATACATGAGCCTAGCGTCATTTACCAGTGGATTAGAGACCATTTTGACAGGTTTGAATGGTTTAAAATTTACTCGAGTATGTTGCTTATGATTAGTGGTCTGTACTCATTGTAGGATTCAGCAGGAATATTAGTTTTGGTATTGTCAGTTGAGCTTATCATATTTTTTAATACTATTTTGCAGGGAATTTTACACTCGCTTCATTTATACAAGGGAAACAAGACGAGCATGACCATTCTTCACAATATGAGTGGTGTGGTCAAGCCTGGAAGGTAACACACATGGCAATTCGATTCTAATTTAGTTTTCTATGTCCAATTCTCCCTATTTCCTTATTGAATCTCTGTAATAATATAGGATGACACTTCTCCTTGGACCTCCTGCTTCGGGAAAGACTAGTCTACTGTTGGCTCTTACAGGAAAGCTCGACAAAAGTCTCAGAGTATGTGATAAGATAGGCTTGAAGTAATCAATATATTGTTTATGATTTGTAGATGTACAAGAAGTTATTGGGAACTTTAAAGAGTCCAATGTTTATTGAGTTTGGCAACTTCTTGGCACAGGTTGATGGATCAGTGACATTCAATGGCCATAGCATGGGAGAGTTTGTGCCACAAAGAACATCAGCTTACATTAGCCAGCACGATATGCACATGGGTGATATGACTGTGAGGGAAACCTTGGACTACTCTGCCCGCTTCCAGGGTGTCGGAAACAGATATGGTATTACTACTAAATTCAAATACTCTTTTGACTTGTTTTTTTGTTTCAGTAGAAATGAATAACCCATGGATTTTCCTCTATGATAGATGTTTTGACCGAACTTTCACGGCGAGAAAAAGAAGCGGGAATCAAACCGGATCCAGACATAGATATCTTCATGAAGGTGAGTGTTGCATTCTGATTGAGCAATACAGAGACCCCTTTTCTTGATGAAATTTATTAGTTGAGGTATTCACGAAAACTGGTGAAATATTGTTACAGGCAACTGCAATGGAGGGACAAAAGTCCAATCTGATGACAGATTATGTCCTAAAGGTAAGTTTTCTCTTAAGTTTTGCATCCAAATAGAGTCTAGAGAAGGATCATATGAGTTGCAGCTGATTGAAAACTTAATGGGTGAAACAGATATTGGGTCTGGACATATGCGCTGACACCATGATAGGAGATGCCATGCGCAGAGGTGTTTCTGGTGGTCAGAAGAAGAGAGTTACAACAGGGGAGATGATAGTTGGAGGTGCAAATGCCCTCTTCATGGATGAGATTTCCACTGGTTTGGACAGCTCTACAACATTTCAGATTGTGAAATGCCTGCGGCAATACGTTCACGTCTTCAATTCCACCATGGTGGTTTCCCTATTGCAACCTGCCCCTGAAACATACGATCTCTTCGATGATGTAATTCTACTTTCTGAAGGCCATCTCGTTTACCAAGGGCCAAGAGAGTCCATTCTCGAATTCTTTGAGTCCATGGGATTCAGATGCCCCGAGAGGAAGGGTGTTGCAGATTTCTTGCAAGAGGTAAGCAACTTATTTTGTGATCATAGAACATTTTGTTAGTTCCTGTAAAATGTGAACTAGACCAGTAGGCTAAGCTCTGCTCAATATGACTATAATCCCTCCATGATCTTGGACAGGTGACTTCACTTAAAGATCAAGAACAATACTGGGCAGACACAAGGCAGCCATACCGTTTTGTTTCAGTCAAGGAGTTTGCAGATGCATTCCAATCTTTCCACGTTGCTACCAAAATTAATGGGGAACTATCGATTCCATATGATAAAAAAAAGTCTCATCCAGCTGCACTCACCAAAAAGAAATTTGGCTTAGGAAAAAGGGAGCTTTTGAAAGCATGTATTGATAGAGAAATTTTGCTCATGAAGAGGAGCTCCTTCATCTATATCTTCAAATCCTCTCAGGTTATAAATTTTGTAGTTAATTTGTTTCTAAATCTTGTCAGGTTTGTGTTGTGGGATATTTGGGGCTGAAATGGAATTTTTGAATGGAACCTGGTTTTGACAGATAACTCTGCTGGCTTTGATCTCTTCAAGTGTCTTCTTTCGAACTAATATGCATGAAAGAAATCTCGAGGACGGATCCGTCTACTTTTCAGCTCTCTTCTTTGGGCTGATTCAAGTGATGTTTAACGGCATGGCAGAATTGCAAATGACACTGGAAAAACTTCCAGTATTTCACAAGCAGAGAGATTTCAAGTTCTTTCCTGCCTGGGCCTACTCTCTTGCCACTTGGATCATGAGGATTCCTCTTTCTCTAATGGAATCTACAATATGGATCATTTTGACATACTATATCATTGGTTTTGCCCCAAATCCACAGAGGTAGGACCAGGACTACCTCTTGAAGCTATATATACATAATTGTTCTGCTGTAGCTATTGTATTTGAAAATCTAATGTGGGTATTTCCTTTCCTTCTATATGCAGGTTTTTTCAACAATTGTTGTTGTACATTGGGGTTTCTCAGGCGGCATTAGGGCTGTTTCGATTCATAGCAGCTGTAGGACGGAATCGAATAATGGCAAACACTTTTGGTTCATTCGCCATCTTGGTTATTTTTGTTCTTGGAGGATTCATCATCTCCAGAGGTAGGTACATAGAAACCTTTTAAGTGTCGAGATTATTTATCATAGTTGTCGTGCTAAGTGGATATAAGTAAGAGTTATTGACCAAGGTATGGTAACTGTAACAGATGATATTAAAAGCTGGTGGATATGGGGTTACTGGATTTCTCCTCTCATGTACGCTCAAAATGGTATTGCAGTAAACGAGTTCTTGGCAAGCAGATGGCAAAAGGTTTGTAATTTATAGTTCCGTTACCTGCTTCTACTAATCAAAGACAAATTCCCTTCACCAAATTCATCTCTTTGTGTTTACAACTTTACAGGATAACATCGGTGTCCAATTAATGCACTCTCGCGGACTGTTTTCTGATAACTGGTGGTATTGGCTATCCATTGGAGCGCTTTTTGGGTACAATATTCTCTTTAATGTTCTATACACAGCGGCGTTACATTATCTTGATCGTGAGTACCTCCAACTCGATCTGTATTTGGTTTTCATTGGCATAAGAAATCCATTACCTGTAAATAATGTGCTCTGTCTATTTCATCAGCACTTGGAAAGCCTCAGGCTCTAATTTCTGAAGACGACATGAAACAAAAGAAAGAATCTACAACCGGTATTCAAGGTAATTGACCGGAAATGCATGATATGTTACTATTAGGAAGCATTACCATCCACCCTGATAGCTGCTCAAACTCACTGAAAAATTCAGTTCTAATATGTTCACAATTGTAAAAACTTATGCAGGGAAAATTTCAGGAGGACGGAGAAATAGCAATGTTTCAAACAATTCTGACCACAGTGCAGACGGCAAGAAAGGAATGGTTCTACCCTTCCGAACTCTGGCCATGGCCTTTGACAACGTCAACTACTATGTTGACATGCCCGCTGTAGGTTGCTTTCCTTTCCATTTGAATTTAAATTCCTTTGTATAGTCTAGATTTTTCATTTGATTTGTTGTTCGTAATCATTTCTATACAGGAAATGAAGATACAAGGAGTTACAGAGGACAGACTCCAGTTATTGAAAGGGATAAGTGGGTCATTCAGGCCTGGAGTTTTAACATGCTTAATGGGGGTGAGTGGGGCAGGAAAGACGACCTTGATGGATGTTCTTGCAGGAAGGAAAACTGGAGGGTACATCGAAGGTTCAATTACTATATCTGGTCATCCCAAGAAACAAGAAACCTTTGCTCGCATTTCTGGTTACTGTGAACAAACTGATATTCATTCTCCCTATGTTACTGTCTATGAATCCTTAGTATACTCTGCTTGGCTTCGTCTCCCCAAGGATGTAGATCGACAAACTAGAGAGGTGCATATTTTATTCTTGAACCCCAATTCGCTTGTCATTTTACTTCATCAGCGGTTTGGAAAAGGTAAAAACAAAACTTAACAACCAGTTTTTGAACAGATGTTTGTGGATGAAGTGATGGAGCTTGTAGAACTAACTAACTTGAAAGGAGCTCTGGTTGGTCTCCCTGGAGTTAATGGGTTATCCACGGAACAAAGAAAGAGGCTAACAATTGCAGTGGAACTGGTCGCAAATCCTTCGATTATCTTCATGGATGAGCCAACATCGGGACTTGATGCAAGAGCTGCTGCAATTGTTATGCGAACAGTCCGCAATACAGTGGATACAGGACGAACTGTTGTGTGCACCATTCATCAACCTAGTATTGACATATTTGAAGCCTTTGATGAGGTATTTATTTGTAATTTCAATGCACATACTAGTATTTTAGGAGCTGGTACATCCGTAGGTGCTGAGAATGTGAATGAAATTGCAGCTGGTGCTGATGAAGCGTGGAGGGCGGATGGTTTATGTAGGACCTCTGGGTCACCGCTCAAAAGATCTGATAGACTATTTCGAGGCGATCGAAGGCGTTCCCAAAATCACAGAGGGTTACAATCCGGCAACATGGATGCTAGAATCAACCTCCGTCGGAGTTGAAATGCGTCTTGGGGTTGATTTTGCAGACATCTACCGGAATTCATCTCTTTACCAGTAAGTTGTCATTGAATTAATAATACTTGAGGCCTTACTGACCTTAATCTTCTGCCAACTAGAAAACCTCTGGTTTTTGCTAATGAATTATGATATGGTGCAGGCAAAATCAAGCGTTGGTGAAGGAACTTGGCATACCAGCTCCAGGGTCAGAGGATATTTACTTTGAATCGCAGTTCTCGCAACCTTTTGTGACGCAGACATGGGCTTGCTTGTGGAAGCAGAACTTGTCATATTGGAGAAACCCAGAGTACAATGCAATTCGTTTCTTTTTCACACTAGTCACTGCCCTGATGTTTGGCACAATTTTCTGGAGACTTGGCGGGAAAATGTAAGGAAGAAATGGTGCTTTCTAGGTTTAATCTGCATTAAACATTAAGTTTCATGTCCTGTGAATTTTAACGCTCCTGTTATAAACTGCAGAGGAAGGCAGCAAGATGTTAATAATGCAATGGGATCCATGTTTGCCGCCGTATTATTTATTGGCATGAATAATTCATCAACAGTTCAGCCTGTTGTAGATGTGGAAAGAACAGTCTTCTACAGAGAGAAAGCTGCAGGGATGTATTCAGCCCTTCCCTATGCCTTTGCTCAGGTATGCTGCCGCACTTAACAAATTGACATCTGAATCAATTCTGACTGCGTTATATAATTGGGGACTAATGGGATGTTGGGTGCTCCAGGTGCTCATCGAGATACCCTACGTACTTCTTCAATCGGCAATGTATGGAGTGTTGGTGTATGCAATGATGGACTTTGAATGGAAGGCAGCGAAATTCTTCTGGTTTCTCTTTTTCATGTTCTTCACATTCTTATACTACACATACTACGGGATGATGGCTGTCTCTCTTACTCCCAATGCAAACGTAGCTGCAATTGTGTCCACGGCTTTCTATTCAGTCTGGATGCTTTTCTGTGGGTTTTTAATTCCTCGCAGGGTAAGCATCGATTCAAAGTAGATACATTATTTCCTTAAACATGGTAGGTAGAGTGTTTCTCAACTGTGTGTTACTGTTTGTTGGTATTGCAGAAAATCCCGGTGTGGTGGAGATGGTACTACTGGTTATCCCCTGTTGCATGGACTCTGTATGGACTGGTAGTATCACAGTATGGAGACATCACGGATCAAATGTTACTGACAGACGGCACCACACAAACAGTGAAGGAGTTCTTGAGGAGTAATCTTGGATTTAGACATAGCTTCTTGGGAGCTACGGCAGGCGTTACTGCGGGATGGTCCATTCTTTTTGCCTTCATCTTTGCCTTTTGCATCAAAACTTTTAACTTCCAGAACAGATAAAACAGACCAAAAACACAAGCGTAAAATAACATTCTTTTTGGTATGTACCTATGTAAGCATACAACTCTCTGATGTGACTCCTTAATTTAGCAGTCAGGAGACACCAACAAAGAGTGCAATGTAATTTGTTTTTCCAATGTTTTCCATAATAATTCATTTATTTATTAAAAATAAAATAAATATTACTGCAAGAGTATCTCAGTGTCCACTATGCTTTCTAATGTGGTGGGAGAAGGCTATAACGCTGTCTTTTTGTTATGATCAACCGATAAATTTTTTAAACAACTTTGGTTTATAAAACGTGTCTTTTACATAACAAATAATTATTTACTTTTAAAATGTGTTCTTATTCCTTATAATACAACCCTTTTCAATGCAACATTGATAGGACAACATCACTTGTCTCTGAAAGCACTCTTCTATGCAAGTGAAAAGTGTATATCAAAATTATATCTGTTTTTGATTTGATGCATTCTATTAAAAATTTATAATTTGAGGAAATCAAATAATAAAATTTTATCATTTAAGAAAATCTTTTGTAAAATTATTGAATTATGTAATATAAAAATTTATTAAGGAAAAATTTTAATTGTTAATATGTCTACAATAGAGTTATTTACTATCTAATCTACAAAATTTTAGTATGACAATTTTGTTCAAAATACATATCTAATTTGAAGGATGTGCAATTGATAGATTGTCACTATAAGAGGCAAATTTCATGAAGTGGAAATGTTGATGCATGCACATGATTCTTTGAGCAATTTTGCTCATAATAATTAAACAAATGTCTCATGATTCTTAGGACATGTGCACAAAGATGGGGGACCAAAAAGTGGTCACAACCACTTTTAGGTCCATCCAAGGTATAACACAAATGCATTATGGCTTGGTAGTGATCGAGTCTCGGTTGATTACTACCAAATCATACCATGAGTGTGTTATAATGCAAGCACATTATTAGGTCGAGAGGCGTAACCTAGAGTGACAACACAGAGTGGAATGTGAGCGTGTTAACAAAAATAATTCACCACATATTAAAATATATTAAATGTTGACATGTATTAATTAATAACAATAAAAAGTATATGAAACAATAAATATCTGACAAATATAAATTAAATAAAAATAAATCCGTGCCACCCAAAAATATTTATATAAATAGAGAGAAAGGAAAAAATAATTAAGCATACACAAAAATAAAACTAAAATGAATTGTGGAGCAATTAATAAATTTTAAGAAGTAAGAAAAAAATAATTATACATTCACTAAAAAAAAATGAATTGTGCAACAATTAATAAATTTTAAGAATTGACAGAGTGTATGTGCATTTAATTTTTACTTTCTATCATTTTACTTTTTATGAATTGTATATTTAAAAAAAAAAAATTAAATGTAAAAAAAATAAATTTTAATCTGTAAGTCATAAATAAAATTTTACTTCAATTTTTACTTTCTATCATTTACAATTTTTTTAAATAATTAAAATAATTTTACTTTGTATGACTTGTATATTTTTCAATTTTTTTTAAAGGTAAAAAAGTAAATTTTAATTTATAAATCATAAATAAAATTTTACTTCTATTTTATTAAGAAATTATTAGAAAAGAGTTTGCATTAATTTTATTTTTGAACTGTTTTTTAAAAACGTATTTTTTTATTAAGAAGATTAAATTATTAGTTATTAATTATAAATAAATAAGACTTATCAATTAATATAATATGTATTAATTTTGTGATATATTTTTTCTATGAAATTAGTGTATATTAAAATTTCTCATATTTATAATACTTTTTGAATTTATATTTTATTTTTGAATAGTTTTTAAAACACACTCATTGCTTTATTAAGAGGTTTAAATGATATATTAAATATATTTTTATACATTAAATAATATAATATATATTATAAATAAATAAGATTCATTATTTAATTTATATTAATTTTGTGACATAATTGTTAGGATAATTTGTATTAATTTTTCATGTATAATTTTGTCTAATTCAATTTATTATATAATTGTTTAGGATGCCTCGCCCAAGATTAAATTTTTAAAATGAAGAACAACGAAGATAACATCGAAGAGAATATGCTTGAAGTGACATGAGACAATGATGTGAACAAATGAATAATGCACAAAGAGAAAAAGCAAAATGAGGGATTAAGGGGTTGAGGGTTGAGGGATTAGGGTAGAAGGTTGAGAAATTAACGGTTTAAGGGTTGAGGGATTAAGGGTTTAAGGGTTGGGGGTATAGGGTTGAGGGTCTAATGTATAAGGTTGAGGGTTAGTGGATTAAAGGGTTGAGGGTTTAAGGGTTGAGGGTATAGGGTTGAGGGTATAAAATTGAGAGATTAGGGTTGAGGGTCCAATGTATAGGGTTGAGGATTAAGGGATTAAGGGGTTTAAGATTTAAGGTTGTGGGTTGTGGATTGTGGGATTATGGTTTAAGGGTTGAGGGTATAAGATTGAGGGTCCAATTCATAAGGTTGAGGGTTGAGGGATTAAGGGTTTAAGGGTATAGGGTTGAGGGTATAGGATTTAGGGATTAGGTTTGAGCGTCCAATGTATAGGATTGAGTGTTGAGGGATTAAGGGGTTTAAGGTTTAAGGTTGAGGGTTGAGGGATCAGGGTTGAGGGTTGAGGGATTAAGGTTTTAAGGGTTGAGGTATTAAGGGTTCAAGGTTTAAGAGTTAAGGGATTAAGGGCTTAAGGGTTAAGGGATTAAGGGTTGAGAGATTAAGGGTTTAAGGAATGAGGGATTAAAAGCTTAAGGGTTGATGGATTAGGGTAGAGGGTTGAGAGATTAGAGTAGAGGGTTGAGGGATTAAGGGCTTAAGGTTTGAGGGTTTAAGGGTTGATGGATTAGGGTTGAGGGTATAAGGTTGAGGGATTAGAGTAGAGGGTTGAAGGATTAAGGGTTTAAGGGTTGAGGTTTTAAGGGTTTAAGAGTGTAGAGATTATGGTTTAAGGGTTCAACAATTAGGGTTGAGTGTTGAGGTTATATGGTAGAAGGTATAAGGTTGAAGGTTAAGGGTTTGCAATTGAAGGATAATGTTCAAGATTGAGTGCTTAAGGTTAAGTGTACAGGGTATAAGGTACAAGGATGAGGGTTGAGGTTGTAGGGTTTAGGGTTGAGGTTTGAGGGATTAGGGTTAAGTATTGAAGTTGTATAATTTAGGGTTTATGGTATAGGGTTGGATTGATGGATTAAGGTTGAAGGGTTGTCTATGTATGGATTAGGGTTCAAGTATAGTGTTGAGGGAGAATGTTCAAGGTTGAGGGTGTAGGGTTAAAAATTGAGGGTATGGATTGAGGGCTGAAGTATAGTGTTGAGGGACAATGTTCAAGGTTTAGGTCATAAGTTTGAGGGTATATTGTTGAAATTTGTTGCTATTTCATGTGTTAAATACTTGGATGGATTCAAAATCTCACCACCATTTTCAAACGATCGCTATGAAAAAATGAAAACAGGGAAGTAACTCACCAAAAGGAGAGCTGGGGAAGAAAGATCCAAATCTTTGGAAGCACAATAAGTTTATGTAATGAATACATTATTGGATATCATTCTTTTATTAAACTCTATTGATATAGAATGAAGATTATTTTTTTGATTTAATGTGAAGTTTCTCATTCAATATTTGCAAAGAATACAAATACTTTTTTCAAGCACATGCTAAAGTAATATTTTACATACGACACTGTGGATGCTACTAGCTTATCTATCTTAATATATTAATCTATATATTATACACTTAGACATATCATTTTAAAGGCGCATTTTTTAAAATTCAAAAAAGAAAAAAAGAAAAAAAATATGCCTCGAAAATGATATCTCTCGATATATATTATATAGATTAATATATTAAGATAGATAAGCTAGTAATACAAGTGTGTTATATTGTGAAACACAAGTGTGTTATAACACACTCACATTATGTCTATTAAGAAACCAAAAAACAATAGAGGTCAAGGTCATTTGAGTCTGACCCCCTATCTTTGCAACAATCAAATGTGATCGAGGAATTTAGCATGAACACATTCGACAATAATTTTTTGATAGTTGTTTGCAACTTTTTTTGTGCTTCAATGTTGTTATTCATTTTCTTACTCTTTTTGGGACATTGTTTTGGAGGCTTCTTAGTCCTTCATATGTCTTTCTCTCTTTTGGAGAGGAGTTTTTCCCATGAGATTTTATCATTTTCTCTAATTATGAAATATCTTTTCATTTGTACATGGGTACCTCATTAGACCTAGTTGTTAGGACCAATCCTTTGCTATTTATGTATTTGTAGTTTAGATATTTCAACTTCTCCCTAAATTTCACTTAAGGGGAGTTGTTAGAGTAAAAGAGTATTTACCTAGTTATTCATTTAATTACTTAGGTCCCTTTTCACACTAGCTACTTAATCTTACTTAGTCATGTGTTCTTTTGAGTCTCAAGTCATGTGACGAGGACACATGCCATGATCTATTTTTATCCTCATAGGTAGGGTTTCTCTAGGGTTTCTTTTTTTTTTCTTTTTTATTATATAAAAAAATATTATTGTATTATTCACTTAATTGTGAGAATACACTTTCATAAGGATTCATATTTTTTGGATCAATAGTTGTTGGCTTCCATAGCTTTATTTTTTCTCTTTCTATGATAGTTGTTTGATTGTAGGTGATAATTAGGAGCTATAGGGCACATATGCATCATGAGATAATTTAAACTTTAACATGAAATTCATTAGCATATGTATTAGTCAACATACCTTCATAAATAGGGAATCAAAATATATTCACTCAATGTCACCTCACATACATAGTATAATAGACACTTTAAGATTAAATGTAAGGTTTTCAAACTCACAAAAGTCACAAGTATGTACTTGGTTGCAAAATTTGTCCTTATATGAATATCCATAAAACTTGCAATCTAAAATAGTGGGCAATGTCTATGCAACATACAATCTAACCTTTTGACCAGATTTATTAATTAACTAAAAATAAATATTCAATTTTATCTTTATTTTTAATTAATTAATAAATCTGGTCAAATGGCCAGATTGTATGTTGCATATACAATTCCAAAACAGTGTCCCCATGGTAGTATTCATGGTCACTTAAATAGGGTAGTACCTTGTCTAAATCCATAGTTAGGTGGTAACTAAAAACTTCACACTTAGTCATAATACCATTCTACTCATGTACAAAGTTATCATGCCCCAATTTTAATTAATTTAATTTTAAGAAAACAAATCTCATTCCAATATTTTCTATGAAAAAAGACGGATTTAATAAAGTGATTTATGTAATATTGACATCTTGGACCCATGATAATTTATATTTTCAAAGAGTATTAACTAGACCCAGATTAAATATTAAATATATTTTATTATTTATTTGTGTTGGCAACCCAAAATGGAGTGAGGAGTTTCTTATGGTGCAATTAGTAACTTCCAAGATAATGTTGCACCTAAGGGTAAACCCATAATAGTGGTTTACAATTTTGATGAGGAAGGAAATTTGTAAAAATTCTCACACATTCAAAATTTCATGTTTTAAAGGGTTCGTTCAAACTAGGGGGTTCGTACGAACTCAAAAGAGGGGTTCAGTCAAACCCCTAGTTCGAGCGAACCCCCTTTTGCATGGTGGGTTCGCTTGAACCCTATGATGTCACGTTTCTTCATAGAAACAAATGGAAAATTCAAAAAAATGGGGTGTTCATGCGAACCCCCCTTTGAACGAACCCCCCTTCACCCTTTCAAGTGAAGTGGGGTTCACTCGAACCCTCCTTTTTTGCCCTTCTCCCCCCCTTCCCCCAAAGTTTAGCAGATTTTTGCCATTTGAAGCTCGAGTTGAGGATGAAAATGGAGGAGAATTCACAGACCCAACTGGAAGATGGTAGTCCTCAGAACGAGCTATCCAATGAATAGAATTTTAATATGTTTTGGTTTTATTATGTATGTGTTTTTATAGTTTTATTAAACATAGGTTTTTTATTGAAAATCAAGCTCTTTGTTTTGCACATGTGGAAAAATAACAGATTATCAAAATAATTTTTTTAAAAATATGTTCGTGCTGGGTATTGATGTCCTTGATCCATTAATTTTATTTTTTTGAATTTTGATACATACAAAAAAAGTTATGTTGTATACAATCCACCTATGTCTGAATTGTAATTAGTTTGACTTCGAAACTTGATTAAGGAAAAAATATTCAATAAAAAAGTATGAGGCCAAATGAAAGTGCTAGATATCGTAGTTACAAATCTAAATTTGAAAAAATTAGAATTCTATCATTCATACAAAAAAAGTAATGTTGTATACGGTGAGCATCACTTTTTAAAAATGTTGTTTTCTGAAAAAAACCAGTTTTCGTGGGAGATGGAAATAGAAGTGCAATCTGATTTCAAAAATTTTGAAAAAAATATATTTTGAATCTACAGACAAAATGTGATGAGACTCTAGTTTGCATCATCTTCAAATTCCTCATGGTTTAACAACTATAAGTGCCCGAATGTGAAGATTTAGTTAAAAATGATAATTTTAGTGTCCAGTTTGGCCAAAAATTGTAAACCACTATTGTGGGATCACCCCTAATTTTAGAAGATTTCTATGATAACTATGACATATCTTATGACAAGTTGTTATAGGGAAGTTATTTCTTATTTTAGCTGGAAATCTTGCAATAATTATGCCAACTCTTTATGGGGTCTATTTTGAGAGGGAATATTTGAAAATATATTTAAATTAGATTTATTTTGGCCTATTGGGATGTTCAATTTTGTGCCCCAACTTTTATATAAGACATGCAATTTCTACAGATGGGATCTTTGGGAAAATTATCTCTCTTTCCTTGTTTGAACTTATGCTCATTCAAAAATATTTTTTGGATGAAAACCTATTAAAGATTGAGATCAGTGACCAAAAAATCAATGGTTTTGTTGATTAATAGATTTGCTATTGTAATGTCAAAAATTGCACCCCATGCAATTTCACATTACATACACCTTCCTCTTTAGACAAACTAAGATAACTATTCTCTCCCAACTAAAAACCATTTTTTTACCACATAGCATGCCCCTTTCCTTGACCATTAAGTTTGATTTTTCCATGAACCAATGTGCACCACAAAGATATCCATGCGTTTCACTAGCGTCTCACAAAAAATTGTGACTAAAGTGGTCGTTGATACATTACACCTACCATGTTTTGGCAGTGTAATGCCTCTGCTAGCTTACAACCGCATTGGGAATTGCTCAGGATGGTTGTTTGAACCAAAAATTCCCTCTCTTTTGCAAGAGAAGGAATTGAATTTTCATTCTTCATGCATCAATCCTTCATTCTTGTTTTAATTCTCTCTTGGAAACACACACATAGCTCTTTCTTCCTCATTTTATAATGTTTTCTTGAGCAAGCACTAGCTTTCTCCACCTTGCTACACACACATCTTGCAATAGGCTCATCTACGACTTTAGAGCAATCATCATTGTTGTAGAATGAGTTTATTCTTGTAGGGAAGTTTTTGTTGTCTTGGAGGTTCTTGTTGCTCCTTCACTGCACCAACAAGCTTAACTTTTGGTGCTCATATGGGGTGACTCTTCAAAAATATTTCTTTAGCATTTTATCTCTATCTTTGATTAGCATATGGTTTTCTTCATATTTTTAACATCTATTATTGTAGTGTAGAAAATTGCATCCCTTTACAATTTCACACTATGCTTGGGTCCCTTAATTTATTGGACTTAATTAAATTTTCAATTTTCCAAATTATGCATTCCAAAGCCTTATTTTTCCCATTTTCCAAAAGGGAAACCAACATTTAATTAATGCATTTAATATTTTAATCACCATGGAATATGTGTGTCTTGGAATTATAGGTCAAGACCCATTCACCCATGGGAGAACATGCCCCCTTTAAGTGAAAAGACCCATTTTAAAATATGTTTTTGGCGACATCTTACTTGTTCAAATTCAAATTGCAATTGCCAGCTTTTGGAATCTAATTTTTGGGAAATTAAATAATCACCTATAAATACATAGTCTTTTTATCATTTGAAATCTAAGACACATAATCAAGAGATCCTATTGAGAAAATATTATATTCAAGAGCATTCAAGAGAAAATTTATCAATCATTTGTTGCAGAAATCAAGATCCTAACATCATGTTCAAGTCTATGTGTGTTCATGTCATCTTGTGAAGGCTAATATACATTGTTGATCCTAAAGCATCCAAGCATTTCAAGTATCCAAATCCATCAAGCAAAGAAAGATCACGTTCTTTGGGGAGATGTGTTTGACTTCAATCCTCTAAGGGAAGTCATTGAAGGGTGGTGAGTTGTAGCAAGCATTGTTCTATCATCATTTCCTTCTCCTTTTTTATTATCTTTCTATCAAGGTTTAATTACCAAACTTCGGGTTTGACAAAGGAAAACCCCCATACAAACAAAACATTTTGTTTTTCTTTGTGTATGTGCAAATTATAGGTTGAAGGAGTGGAAAGATCTTGAAGAAGAAATTTTGCGTTGTTGCACAAGTCGTCATCATTATTGCCGAGCCATAAAAACTAAGTTGCATAATTTATTTCTGACTTTTCGATAGTGGGACGTATGCTAAACAAAGTCCAAGATCCAACATTAGAGGATTATTAAAAGTTATTTTGAAGCCCTAGATTGAGACCTATTTTCCCAGGGGCGAATGAGTCCCTTTACACTCTTGAAAACAAGTTTCTGGTGATAGGTACATGTGTTTAGGCCCTTATTAGATCTTCCTACAAACTGTCATTTCCATTTCTTTACATTTGAGAATTTGCATTTTAGGTATTAGGTCTTATCGTTCATTTAGTTTGAGTGTTCCAAATTATTTCAGTTTAATTTGAGAGCTGTCCTATTGTCTTAAGGACTGAGATCTAGGTTTGATTGGCTCACCATTGAGGTTGAAATTCAACCTTTACACCTTGTGATATCTTTCCTAATGAAATTAGTAGGGAAAGACACCTATTAAGATCCCTAGGTTTTATAATCAACACATAATTTTTTTGGGATTCACTTTCCCTACATTTCAATTACGTTTATTAACATCTTGTCTAAGACTGTTTATGGAGGTGGAAACATCAATACGGGGTTTGACTGAGGGAAACTCCTAAACAACCACCCAACATTTTCTTTTTGGTCTTATGTGTGTAGGTGTAGGTGGGAGAGCCTTTTTGAAGAGAGTTTGAACACCATCAGACATTCTCAGTGCAATATTGAACCTTTTCAAATTATTTTCCTCTTGCTTTCTTTTAATATACTTATTTCTGTACCTTCAATTTTGTACATTCATATTTCACATCTTTTTACATCTAAAAAATTGTAGAGTATTTTTTTATGTCTTTTTATGATGTCTCCACTTTTTTGTTCATATGGGACTCTAGTGTAGACATGTTGTCATCCGACAGTCACCCTATTGTCCTAGACAGAGAGCTTGTCAATATGTTTGGAAGACCTTTATACCTTGCTCTTTCAGTTTTTGATGTCTGAAAGTCTTGAATAATTTTTGTATTTTGTTAAAACTCACATCTCTCTAATCCCAGTTCACTTGAGTCATGTCAACTGAGGTAGGGGAGAGACAATTTTCCCCTTCAAATATCATCATCTTGAGGGTGGTGAATTCCCTCTATATTTTGGTGAACTTGACCTAAACTCACCTTGTTGCAAAACTCTTTTTAAAAAATCCTAAAACTTTATTTTCTCTTGATTCCTTCTTCTCTTGTTTCTTGTAGTTGGCAAGGCTATGCATTGTAAGCACTCCTCTATGAGCTTTACAACCTAGTCTGCTACCTTGACACATAGTAAGAAAAATATTGAGGCCTACCATATCCCTAGATAGGTATAGTCCTACTAGACTTGGTCCAATTTTTTTTGGGAATCTTGATCCCTCTGACTCTTAGACGATACTTGATGGTTCCTCTCCATCGAATTTTCCTTCGGGGTATCCATCCTCTTAAGATTATGAAACTTATCTTAGGGTCTACTTTGAGAAAGGTCAATCTTTGGAGGAAAGCCTTAAATAATTCAAATATTTTCTAAACTATAGTAACTTATACACTCAAGATGCTTATGTTGTCAGTAATATGAGAAACTTACTTATCTCAGATTACAAAGGCCTTGAGTTTCTCTGTGCACTAACCAATATAGTCAAGACTCATGCACCCTTGTACATGTCGATCTTGAGTCAACGTCATGATACACAATCAAATATCATTGGTACTTAGTTGAATCTTTTGATGACTGAGGTATCTATGCATATGGTAGATATTAATCCCTATATACCTCCCATGACTTCTATTGTTAATACAAACATCGTGTTTTTTCCCCCAATTAATCCTGGAGTTAATGTATCCCACACTCCTTTGGGGTATAACATTCCTCCTCCACTTGGATCTGTACCTCAAATCTCTACCGCCATGGCTAATCAACCTCCTCCGCTTAGATCCACACCTAAAATATCTGTCACCATGGCTAATAAGCCTCCTCCACCACTCAATCCCATCTTGAATACCTTGTTGCAAAACATGGGTTAGATATAATATCAACTTGCTAGCTTAACCAACGCTGCCACTCAATCCACTCTTACTCCATACTATCATTGTAGTCCCCTTGGTTTAAACATCTTGAATGCTCCCATGCCCCAAGGATCGAGGTATCAAAATTTGAAAAGCACAACAGTAAGGGAGACCCATAAACACATGATAATTAATTTACCGTTCTATGTAGTGAATTTGTGTATCAAGATCATTTGCTAGCAAAATTATTCTTTTGATCCCTTAAGGAGACCACGTTGGAGTGGTTCTGTTCACTACCTGACAATTCCATATTTTCATTTGATCAACTTATAAATGAATTCTTATAATGGTTCCAAGTGAACATTAGCTATAAGGTCACTATTGATGACCTTGTCCATTGGAAGCAACAACCGAATGAGAAGTTGAATGATTTCATTTCTTGTTATCAATCCATTTATTCCCAAATCCCCTATGCCTTGCCCAACCATGATATCTAGAGGATGTTCATGGTTAGCATTCAACCAACATTAAGGGAACGAGTTTCCCTTATGAAATATCATTCCTTCTCTCATCTCTGTACTATTCTGTATGTCTATCAACAGACATTAGCTCACTATGGGGATTCAGCCTCATCCTCACGTCTTGATGGTTTTGGCGTTGCATCATCTTCTAGAGATTCAAAGAGAAACAAGGTGATAGATAATTTAGTAGATGTCCTTCAAAAAGTGAAAACAATACACTTTAGTCACAATGCAATCAAGTCTTTACAAAACTTTGATTCTAACTCAAGTGTGCTCCAAAAATTATTAAAAGATAACTTAATCACCCTTCCACAAACATCACTTTTGATAACAAGTCATATCCTAGTTGGTATGATGTGTCTAAATTCTGTCAATACCATCAAGTGCTCAAATATGACACTGAGCACTGTGTGCACCTAAAACACATGATTCAAGACCACATAAGCAATGATAACATCCACATCAATAGTAAAAAGAATAACCCTAATAAGTCTATTGCTAAACCAAATAGCTAGCTACAAATCTACATAGATCCCTTCCCACCTCATTCTTCCAAACTTTTCACTATTTATTCTTCTTCTACACTATCTGATGATGTCACATATGTAAATATGGTATCTATTACCCCAATCTCCCCTCCATGTTAGAAGGATAATATACCTAACATATCTTTTAAGCCTAATGACTTGACCTATGATGGAGAGTACTTTCCCCTCTATGTTACCACTTAGGTCAATGGTAACGTCATCATCGGTGTTATGGTTGACCCTACCAACAGGATCAATGTTATCACCAAGAAGGCATGTCAATGGTTTGCATAGGGTGATATATGATGAGTGCAAGAACACCATTCATATGCATGATAGCTTTTCTCTCTCTCCTTTGGGATCTATTTCTTTGTTAGTCCTTATTGGACCTAAATCTGTCTGTACGACATTCGTCATGATAATATAGTCTAACTAGTTTAGGGTGAAGCTAGGAATTCCGTGGCTCGTTTCTATGAAAAAAGTCAATTCAGTTTTCCACAAGTGTCTAAAATTTCCTCATGAGGGCATGGTAAAAACTATCCAAGACATTGGGTAAAAATTGCTAGTGTCATGTGGGGGTTTCTCTCTCAACCACTTTTGGTTTTTTCTGATGGGACACATATTTCCCTAGGGTGACTTATTATATAAAGAATATTATAGATACAAGATCAAGATCTCAACACCGAATTTGGTCCCACCTCCTCCTTTTTCTTCTCCAACCCCCTCTTAGCTTTCTCCTATGGAGCAACATGCTTCATCTTCTAAGCCTTCTTCGTCAAGGGCTAAAGACAAGCATGCTCCCTTGAGTAGACCTTCCCATTATTCTAAGACCTCACAACCTCCAATGATACCTCATGTTCCTTTGATTGTGCCTAGAATAGGAAAAGGAAACGCCCCAACACTAACGAAGTCAAAACTCTATGTCTTCAAACTTCCAATTCTTCTTGACATCTATTGCCCTATTATATATGGTAAGGGTGAGTAGTCTTCTTTGATTGGTCCTTCACATGTGGCTCTGACATCTCAATCCTAGAGGGTCCCTTCTATTCCTCCTCATTCACAGAAAGCACGAGGAGGAAAGGAACCCATAGTTGAGGTTAAGAATCCTACACCCCCAACATATCTTATCCCTCCTGTGGAGCCTTCCCTTCTTCCATTAATGGTTGTGAAGGCAACTTCACCAATCATCCCAAGATCTTCTCAAGCTCCTATTCTTGGTCCCCATATCCATTGGAACCACTTGCATGTGAGTGTAAGTGCTATTGACGTGTGATGGGAAAGGAAGGTGATGCCATGCATAAAGTCAGAGATATGTCTTTTATCTCAATTCCTCTATCTCCTTCTCTTTCTACTCCTAATTCTATCTTGATTTTGGCCCCTTCAAGAGACATAGATGAACCTCACCCCAAGAGGGTGTAGCTATTCATCACGTCTTCTTTGGAACTACCTCTCCTCACCTCTTTATCTAATATCCATTGACTTGTGTAACCCATAGATATGCCTCACACAAAGTTCATGTCTAGTGTGGCCCTTTTCTCTCCTTCTCCATCTCAACACCCTAACCTATCGTCCAAGCGTAAGCTTGAGCAAAGGCCTATCCTTGAATCCTACCACAAGAAGTATGCTCCTTCCACCTCCCTTTCTTCATCTATCCTTATTATTGAGGATATCCCTTCTTCACTATAGTTTTTCACTACTCTTTAGAAGGTTTACACTGAAGCTCCTACTCTTTCACATCCTACAATTGAGTCACCACACTCCTCTTTGGAGAAGTGTATGTTTGACTCTTTGGAGGATATTTTACCCTTGTTAACTAGTTTCACAAATTTTTTGACACTCGAATTGTAGGAACTAGTAGATGGGGATTGTTGGTGTTTTTTAATGAACCAAAATTGGTCTCAACAGTTGTCTATGAATTTTCCAAAATTCAATGATTAAAAACTGTGAGGATTGGCCAACAACTAGGTGAAAGTTTGCTAGGATTTCCCTCTATACTTTAGGATTTGCAAGACCCGAGAGGGTGATCCCAACAATGTATCTTATGATAATCTTGTGCCAATTATGAAATACACTGTTAATAACAAATACATTCTCATATAATGTAAGTTAGATGAAATCCTTCAAGAATCTAGAAAATTCTTTAACAAATAATAATCTAAAGTAGATAATGGGTAACCCACATGAAACTTTAAAACAATTTAAGGTGAATAAATGATATTCTTTATGAATTTGTTCTTTGAAAGGCAGGGCTAACTAATGAATTCAAAATTAACCAAAGCAATAGAACAGTGCCTTATCCATGGGTAATGGATTCAAATTTGAAACAAATGGTAATATAACAGTACCCAAACTTAGCATCCCAGACTATTGTAATACTACATTACAACAAAACAACTCAAACACCCCAAAGCATAAACTACTTACCAAATCCTCATATCTAACCATATGAACCCATGATTTTATCAGAGTAATTTAATTAATTCCTTGAATTAATGCAAAGAAAAAATCATAAACTCAATTGAAACACAATTGAAGACCAATCAAAAGATCCTTGATCATTTTATTTATAATTCATATGACAGGATACATAAGGAGCTTATTTGCGTCAAAAACTACATATTCTCATTCAAATGCTAGTACTGTTATAAAACATTATGCATATTACAAAACTCAAATTTAGACCTAAGACTCAACTATAATTCTATTTCTTTGTGCTTGTATTACAGAATTTCATACATGAGATCAAAAGAGCTATCAACCAAAGACCCATACAATTGGCCTTGAATTCCCTTTTATAAGCATAAGGGAGCAAACAAGCTTCAAGCCAAATTTTACATTTTGTCACATTTTCCTTTGAAATTCATTTCATTTACATTTCAAATGTCCCAAAATCAGTTACATTTGCATTTCCAAAAGGGGGAAAATTCATATGAGACAAAGTCCTCTTGCACCTTTATTGAAGAAGATAATTCCTGCCCTCCAAAGGGCATCCTTTGTCATTGCATCAACAACAACCGCGAGAAAAACATCATTTCCACGTGCATTTCAAAATTTTGGGTAAAACATAAAAGAAATAAAAATAAAGAACTTCACCTCCATGTCAACACACAAGCCATCACTTAACCGAGAGGATATAATTTTTATAATACTTTATCAAAGGCTCTATATGTAAACTTTTCAAGCCATGTATTATGTTCCTCCTTGGTTGGCCATTGTATATCCAATAACTTCTATACCTTAGTGTTGTGTTGATTGTACTTGACATCCATTAATATTCGAGCCTCTTTCACAAACACATCCATACTAACTTCAATCTTAGTTATATCATCAATAGAAACATTCAACATTGTATAATCTGCAAGACTGATGGCCTCCTTAGCCTTGGGGAACATATTAGTTATTTCTTCCTCCCATGTATTCAGTTCCTTCCTTTCCCCATCTTCATTTAGAATATTTGGCATCCCACTTTCCTCCATATCTCTAAACATCTTCAATTTTCTCTAGAGTTGAACACCAATCTCGCCATGGTATGTTGATATTTCACCCAAAAAAACTACTGCCTTTACCAAATCTGGGATGTCATTTGGAGCTCTAGGATCATCCTTCATGTTTGGCATCATTTCCTCAAGAGATCCAACTCTTACACTCCATTTAATCCAATCACTAGTACAAAAACAACAATATACAATTAAAAAAACTACTAAAAATTGCTTATAAATGACTAAGCATGATCATGTGACCATTAGTAGTTTATTGCCAGTCATTTATAATGCGACCAAATTGATGACTAAACCATTTTTAGTCATTTATTAGTTGTTTTGATTGATCAATTTGGTAGTATATTTAGTCATTAATTTGGTAGTATATTTTGCTATTGATTGTTGTTAACTGGTGATTTATTTATTCATAGTAGTCATTGTAATAATTGATTGGCATCAATTGGTAGTATATTTATTCATTTTTATTCACTGATTTTCATCCATTGGTAGTATATTTAGTCATTTGTATTAACTGATTTATGTCAATTTAATTATTAATTGACGTCAATTAGTAGTATATTTTATCATTCTGATATTTGAGGATGTAAAAATAAAACACATAAATACACATCAATCATCAATTGCACACAATAAGACAACCATTAAGAAGGAAAAATTCCTGAATTTTATTAAAAGAAAGGTGTTCTTACAACTTGCACAAGTCTGAAATATCTATCTTTCTTGAAAAATGCTTAGAAATAGAGTATTACAATGTTTATTTTCAGTCACAAGATTGAAAACCTGAGCTAAAATGCACATGAATGACAAGAAAGAAACTTCTCTAAAAAAAGTTTTCAATGATGGAAACACTTGCTTGGGGCCATTCAATGCAAGCACATGCCCCTTTCATCTCTTAAAACTTCTACAACTTGAGCAATCTTCCTAGAGAAAGTTGTAACATTTAGAATATAAGAAGGAGAGTGTTGATTTAGTCCCATATATGAAGCTCTCTCCTTCAATGCAACCGACAATAACCATAGAATCTTTCCTCCTTTATATGTAATGCACCATCTGATATGAGCAATAGGGTGTTGCCTTTTCCTCCATGAATGAAGTTGTGCCTCAATACAACCAACAAAATTACTATTAGTCTCAATTCAGAAAGAATAAAACTGCATTGTATATTGCAAGTTTACAAAAGTAAGTATAAACACAACAAAAAGATAAATAAATTAAAATTTTTTAGCCTTGTCAACAAATGCCTTAAACAAAGTGTTCAACATAAGCCTAAAATATGCATATTGAACCCTTGATTTCAGAACCTTGCTCAAATTTTAAGAAAGGTGATACACTTAGATTATAGAATGAAGTTGGCATTATAGAATGAAGGCTATCAACACTAACTAGATTGGAACAACATTATCAATAGAAATTTCCTAGAAACCAAGCCCAAGAATGCCATCAGACTTAGACAACAAAAATGTCAACCCTGGTTCTTGTGTTGTCTCAATAAAGACCTACACCATGAAAGAATCCATTTATACATAAATTCCAAACTAAGTTGATGAGAAAAGATCTTTGATATCCAACTGGGAAGCCTTAACATCCAAAACTTACTAGCCTGATGTTTCACAACAAGTTTCCCAACTGTGACATCATCTTTACTTAAGAAATAAGATATTGATCCATTGACATATTAGATCTCACACGATCTCCTTCACAAACAAAAATGATATATATTAATTGTTTAGCAACTTCCTTAATATCCCCATGTAAGCTGACTAAACTAAGTGAGGTTGAGGGTTTGAAGTAGAGTACCATCTTCTTGGTATGTGCTTTATTTTGATGACTATTATCTTGAATGAAAATAGCAAGCTAGCTGCATTGTAAAATCATTGTTACAAAAATAACCAAAAAATCCTTTTTTAATTAAAATAATCCTTGCAGATATTTCAAGACAAGATATTTCAGTTAATTTCTAAGAGAGCTAATTTCACTATCCAAACAACCATCAATCTATTTATTGTATATGATTTCTCAAAATTAAAAAATTAAATGTAATGAAACTAACCATAATTACCAAAGATATGACACCAAAACGTAGTACAAAATGAATTGTTTGACATAATACCTTAAAGATATGTCATCTCATGGAATGAAATGATATGATTTCAAAATGTACACAAAATAGATTTTGCAAGAAAGCTCTCAAAATATTTGAATTAATGAAGCACTCTGGAACATCGACATTGTAAGATTTGCTTGTGTTCTAGATGCATGCAGTCATGCAGGTTTAGTGGATGAGGGTTGCACATACTTCACACGTCAGTAACCCTTATTGCATTACATATATAGTTGATCATTAGGTGTGCATGGTTGACCTTCGTGCCCATGCTGGCTATCTTGAGGACACCCTAAACATTATTACTAAGATTCCAGTTAAACCTTTGGTGCATGTGGAAGATATATGAATATAGCATGAGTATTCTAGCAACATTGTTTTTTTAGTCGGATCCTAAAAATGCTGCAGCTTTTGTTCTTCTCTAAAACATATGTGCAGAAGCGGGCGGTTTGGTGAGGTTCAAATAGTAAGGAGATTGCTGAAAGATCGAGGAATTAAAAAGATACCTGCATGTAGTTGTATTGAAGGGTATAAAATGGAATATGTTTTTTTGTGTAGGAGATAGATCACATCCACAAAAATGAGAGAGCTATGCAAAATTGGAGAAATTGGCTTGGAAAATGAAGGCAATAGGGTATTTCCAGATTCAATACATTTACTTAATGTCGTGGAATAGAAGAAAAAATAATAATTTATCTACCACCATAGTGAATAGTCAGCAATTACATTTGGTTTGTCAAACATGGCCCCTGGTACAACTATTAGAGTTGTTAAGAACCTTCACATATGTTCTGATTTTCACACTGCATCTAAATTCATCTCCAAGATTGTTGCAAGAGAGATTTTCCTGAGAGATGTGAACCATATCCATCATTTTAAACAGGGACAATGTTCTTGTGGAGAATATTGGTGATGCTAAATGAAACAATCTAAAAAAATAGGTTTGCACTATAATAATGTGCACTACATCAGATATCTAGTAATAATGGACATCCATCAAAGTATAACAACAAGGATTTTTTTTGTCATATGTTGTAGTTACAAGTTCCCTACTAGACATACATGAAAATGTGGAAGCATAGACAAGGCAAGCGAATTGTTTCAAAAAATGCCTCAAAGAAATGTGATATCATGGAATGTCATGATTACAGGATATGCTCAAAATGGGATATTCTGAAAATTCCTTATAATTTTTTAAGAAAATGCAACCAGAGGGTGTAAAGCACAACTCCTCAACTTTTGAAAGAATCCTCCTACTTATGTGTGAATTAGAGCTTTGGATGAGGATATGAACATCCATCAAAAGCATATTTGGAAGTGGATTTTTATCAGATATTGTAGTTGAAAGTTCCACTTTGGATCACCAAAGCCTTCACAAAACCTTCTGCACAATCACCAAAACACTGCATGGTTGTTGTTGGGCCTTCACAGTGATGCAGGGTGCTTACGCCACATCACCATGAAGGCCCAACAATAACCATGCAGTGCTGCAATGCTCTTCTACACAACTCCTTCAACTCAATAGAATATCGAACTAGTCCATTGAAATGTTATAGACTGCTCCAAAGCATCGAGACAATAATGATACATAACACAATCTCTTTGCTCAAAGCATCAATACAGTGATGGGACATTATTCCTTGTCTTTGTCTCACACATTTTATCTATTGCATATCATGCATGGAGTTGTTAGTTATATTGCATAAGATCATGCCCTTTGAATTTCTCTTTTCTCTATTTCATACATTTAAAATCTTGTTCTACTTTTTTTTTATAGAAATTGTAACAATTGCAAGATAGGGGGAGGTTCTAGAAATTGATTTTCTATATAGGGAGGAATTAGAAACAACTAAAAAGAGAGGAAAGTAGCATAGCATGTGATTTTCTAATTCACCATTGATTCAAAGTTTTATTTAATTATATATGTAGAATTCATACTTGAAATTATATTAATAAAGAGTGGAATCTTAGGCGTATAGATTTTTTGAATCCTTGTCTAGTAAAGAATGTTTTTCTATTTATAATTTATATCCCCAATTTGTGCATTATGGATCATCAACATGTCATATACCTCAGCTAGTAACTTTCTGACAATTTTGTACAAATTCATGGTTCCCTTAAAAAAAAATGAAAGCACTTTAAGGGATAAAGGAAATCATTCACAAAGTAAGATGGTCCAGAACCTAGACACATCTGACACAACATGAAATACTAGTGCATATACATGGAGTTCCAAGAAGAACAAAACAAAGCTTGTTGTCTTAGTAGAATCGCTTAGTAAACAAGGAATAGAAGAAAAAAATCAGTTATCTACCACCATAGTGAAAAACTAGCAATTTCATTTGGTTTGTTAAACTTGGCCCCTGGTACAACTATTAGAGTTGTTAAGAACCTTTAAGTATGTCCCAATTTTCACACTGCATCTAAATTCATCTCCAAGATTATTGGAAGAGAAATTGTTCTAAGAGATGTGAACCATTTCCATCATTTTAAATAGGGACAATGTTCTTGTGGAGAATATTAGTGATGCTAAATGAAACAATCTAAAAAATAGGCTCACACTATAAATGTGCACTACATCAGATATCTAGTAATAATGAAGGGACATCTATCAAAGCATAATAATGGGGATTTTTTTGTCATATGTTGTAGTTACAAGTTCTACATGAAAAAGTGGAAGCATAGACAAGGCAAGTGAATTGTTTCAGAAAATACATCAAAAAAATGTGATATTATGGAATACCATGATTAAAGGGTATGTTCAAAATGGGCAAGACAAAGAAGTAAATATTGATTTATGAGGTAAACTTCAACTTTGCAAGGGCAAAATGCTACATGTTTGCAACTTTTCAATTCTTTTTTACATGGATTTTCCTTTTTTGAGAGAGTTTCTCTTCTTCTATGCATGAGTTTGGGTTTCTTTCAAATGTATCTATGAATGCAGTGTTAAGAGAAGATCCTTGTTAAACCCTGTGTATTTTAGCTCATGCATGGATTTTCATAGCTTAAAAATTCTTCCTTTAATGTGTTTACCATTGTTTCAATGCCTTTCAAGATTAAGGAATAATTTAATGGCTTGGGAGGATCTCAAAGGTTTTATATGGAATAGTGAGAGCCATTAAAGAATGGTTGCATATAAAGGATCTTTGAATGCCTAGTGATAGTGTTTTATCATTGTATTTTGAAGCTACACATGTATATGAGGAATGAAAGTCATATTATATGAAGATTTATCTTTTAGATCAAATCCTAAGGGTTTTATAACAAGCAGATTTTAAGAGTTTCAAGGATGCATCAAGAGGAGTGAATTTGTTACTTTTAGAAGAAGGGATTAATTAGCAAGAAGTTCAAAGCTTGGGTGATTCCTCTCTGCCATCAAGAAGGGAGTCCAACATTATATTTTTGACTCAATCCTCTCATCATATCAAGCAAGTGTGATGAGGTAGTTGTAGACACTAAAAAATGTCCTAAGTCCGCGAACAACATTTTTCCTTAGTTGTCATCCTCTAATAATTAAATAATTTTAATTATTTAATTATTCTTGATCGTATTCCTTTATGAATTAAATAATTTTTAATTATTTAATTAATTCATTTTCTAACCTTTATTCTACCTTGATCAATTAAAATAAATTAATTGTGTCACTAATACCCCCTTTCTTCAATAATTAAATAAATCATTATTTATTTAATTATTTATCTTTTATCACCTATTTATAGTCAAATAATAATAATTATTTGACATTTTATTCTTCTATAATTAAATAATTGACGAAACTACTTAATTATGTGTCATTCTTCTCTTTTAAATAATTGATCTAAATCAATTATCCATGTCTAATTTCTATATCCTCCTTTAATTAAATTTATGAATGTAATTAAGTCTCGTTTTTCATTTCTTCCAAATAAATAATTTGAAAATAAATTATTTATTTGCCACTTGTCCTTCTCCTCTAGTTTCAAATAAATAATTTAAAATTATTCCTTCATTTTGGTTAAAGATCCCCTATCATTATTTCATGTCATAACCTGCATGTCCTGCATGTTTCTCATAGCCATTGAGTACATAGCCATCAATGCCATATCTTTTCCATGCATGGCATATTCTGGCTGCATCAATTTTCAACTATATATCTTGGCATCTTTCTAAAAACTCAATC